>JAECUM010014850.1:0-63917 GCA_016617855.1 Megalonaias nervosa | reverse complement strand
TTCTTTCCACATTATGTCTAAACACATAGTTGAAAAGAGACTGATTTTCAAATGCAACACACTGAATGGGAATGGATTTAATCGTCCAGTAATACACCTTACAAACACCCACATTGTCTTAAAATGCAATTATCGGCATACAATACGTGACATTAAACAATATCCCACGTCACCAAAGAATTCACCTGATGGTCCCATCCAATATGAAAAAAATTCAAGTCTTCTAATAACCCATCTAACCGACTCCACCAATGGAAAATAACCCAAACCGGTAAAGAAGTGTACTACAAAGATTAATATAAAGGATCGTAAATATATTCTGTCAGTTGGAGTTATTGTATATGGTGGCAGAAAACTAAGTAATTGCTGTCTGCAGCTGGTGGAATACTGCTGGCGGATAACTGGTGTCGAACTGCAGAGATTTAGGTGGTTGTTCACAAGTACATATCCAAGCAGGATGCGGTCAAGCAGGAAAATTCGCCCATTGATGCTGGTCAGATCCAGGGTTTGGTCCCTTAACAATCAGTTAAAGTTGCACCAGTCCCTCTCCGCGGCAAAGCATCTGGAATGGACGTTGCAATGGCCGCAAAAGTAGGTACTATTATTCTTTTGAATTCTCATGTGGCGGAATAATCAACAATAAACTTATTGAACGCCTGCTAAACCGTTCAAAATAACTGTGTACTGTCTGCATTCCCAGCAAAAACCAAAAGAGTCTGTATAACCGACGTGTGGTCATCATCGCCAGGAGCTCTACTGAATTCATTGCGCCAGTGCGGCAAACAAAGACTGAAAAGCATTGCAATGACATCGCGGACATCCTGCTGCCAGGACTGTTTTGTGGTATGCACCATATCAAAAAGCACCGTTCTCTGCATGACAACTTGTTGGACTATTTATCAGCACTCCGTCAGCAAATCCATTCCCGGAGAGGTGCAATCAACCGAGGAAAACCCGCATGCTACAGGCACAACATGTTTTACTTGCACAGCAACGAATTGCGCAAATGCCATAAGATTGACGTATACGCAAAAAACAACATAACCAACGTCAGCGAGTGGCTAAGCTGCCTGATCGTTAATGGTGAGGTGACGGACAAGTTTGTGGATCTCTCTTAGGTCAGTCTTCTACACTGCCCGAGGTTACTGTAACAGGGCAGCGCAGGATGCATTGCTATCGACGGAAACAGGGCAATAACATACATCAAAGACAGACTGGTAACATATGTCATGTGGCACATTTACGTGCCAGCGCCGGAAACAGTTTATAGACATTTTTTCTAGCGTACCGACCCTCATCGATGTCTTGTTTCTGATGTAAGGTAATGCTTAGCGGCATATTTACAAGTACGTGATGACTATAGTGAACCGACTAGCCGCAACAAGTATGCTATCTCCCGCATCATCAAGTAAGCTAGTATATAAGCAATCGTGTCTCCAGTGGTCTAATTTTATGCAGGTCAATAAAAAGCGGGAACTCGCGGGTGCCGTCTAGCAACACATAGTAGGCGTGTCATCCCAGCACGGTACAACAAGGATGGCATCCGTCGAGACCAGGGCATCCTGGAAAGTTTGAATGAAACTCTGGTCTAGTTGTTTCCTGCATACCGGTATGCACATGAGCGATTGTATCTGAGAGAACGGGTGTCTATACGAAGCATGGTGTAGATTTGTCTGGTGGTCGGCCAGGTTCTACGGCAATTTAACATGCGAGCGCCACTATAGAAGTCTACTGGAAATTATCATAGTAGTGACACGAAGGGAACTTAACATTATGTTGTAATCTGTTTTTCTGTTATAAAACTTCTAGATGTCAAACGCACACTCGTTGATACATTATCCAACATAAACGTTTCAATTAGTATTAAACACATTTGTGTATGATGTTCAACACCCACCTTTTAAAGGTTTCATACACTCAGGTGTTTGATTTTCATTTAAAACACCATTTTTTATGTTGCTAATCAAGACCAATTTTTAATACCATAAATACATAATTTTGTATTACTATCCAATACTGCGCATTATAACATCAAACACGCTATGTGCAGTGACCATTCCTTAGATGCATATAAACAAACAAACAGACAGCCTAACGCAAAAGGATGTAGGACTGAAATACATTCTACGAACACTCTGATGGAAGTTTCAAATTAGAAATGATTCTCACCAAGGGAATTATGGAACATTCCATTGTGTCACTCTATAAATAGAGACTTTCCGAATCAATATGTTCATTAATGTTTATGCTCAGTCTTTATAACCAGTTGTACTTGTGTTCACATATAATTCTAGCGGAATTATTTAAATCATTCATTGTAGTTACTAAAGCGCACATGAGAGGTATCTTTTATAAATTCATTGGAAGTACTAAGTGATCAATCACCCATTGGATTTTTGCGCAATGCTAAATTGGATTATAGAGTACTCCTTCAAAGACACTCTGGATTACGTCAGTGTGGCAAAACAGGGCATTTAGGAATATTAAAATTCATTCGGAACATTCTATACTTTTGAACTAGTGATATACAACTTAGCTGACAATACTTTAAGTATTTATTACATTTTCGTGTCATGATTTAGAACAATAAATTGTTTGTTGCTTTTACATTGTTCGGTTCACTTTCTTATGTCCCTTACTTTTAGGACCTAGAGTAAATAAAATGCAATTAAGACAATGATAAATTGAGCTAATAACCACACGATAGCCACAAACATAAGAGCGTTTTAGTTGTAAATATAGATAACGGCATGCACAAGCCTACAGACAAACAACATATTATTTGGCAACACTTTGAATAGTATCAGTTTTCGAAGAGATCTGGGTATCTCTGAATGTGTCGTTTAGTCTTGTTTTCCTTCTCTGTCACCACTCTCGGTTAGTGACAGCACCTTTCTCGATGAGCGTCCAATGTATCATATTTCCTCCTCATCAATCCTAACCCCAGGTATTTTTGGATGCAGGACGGGAAAAATGAGAACGGTTAGCCTCCCTACTCCAGTCGCCTATCAGTGGAATCAATGGTCCAGGCTCCAGATGTTCTTGATGTTGCAAATGAAGGAGAAAATATAGCATTGTCCTGTGGGCTTATTCACATATACCATGTAATATTTTCATCCAGTAATGAGACTACAAAGCTTTTAGCTGCCTTCGTCTTTCTTTTTCTCACGTTGTAAGTCACGCAAGCTAAATCTTACTTTAAACCTTTCTCCGTTCATAACTTCCCGTGTATTGTTCTGCTCTTGCAATGCAAACCAAATCTTTCGTGTCATCTCGGATGATTCCTCCGACGTGCACACACTATGAATTTAGTTTCTATTTCTCTTGGCAATCATTTGAGTAGTATCTCTTTGCAAGAACATAGCGGTTCTGGAAAGAGTTATGTATGAGCATTCTCCATCTTAATGTATACCACAATGAGAAAGTAAATCTTTTAAATCAATTGAATTAATAAAATGGAATTGTAAACATTAAACATTGCTTGAATATATTGTGCCACGTAAACATCAGATTGAGAGATGAGAAGGTTTCACAGCACGAGTAATAAATCCATCTACCCTTCTGTACAGGCACAAACAGAATCCGTAAATTTCTAGTATAGTCGTCGCCATTCAGAACGATCTGTTTTAGCATTACCATGCAGATATTCCATTCGGCAAGCATAGCTAAGTCTGACACATATTGATTATGTAACATAATATAAAGAAATTTAATTTTTCCAGACAAAAGTAAGTCGGGCTCTTAGAAATATTCTGTATCTTTAATGTAGCTTTCCTGCAAATAATTTAAATACGATTAGACATTTCTTCGATGCTAGCTGCATTTACATTAGTTTCCAATGGGTCTATTTAAAACCCGTAACTATAGGGAATGCCCTTCACTTCACCATGTGCACTCGAAAGGTGGAAAAAAAGCGACATTATGTTATAGAGTATGCTTATATCAATACCGTTCCAGTTGTCTGAAGAAATAAGTTACCGAATTTGAATTAATGATTGCATACCTTGGCTGCTCGACAGCTGGTTTACGTTTGAGCTAGCAAAATAACTACAATATTAATCAGACGCATGACGGCAAACGCAGAAATCCAGGTATCAATCAATAAGCCCGTACACGGTTATACTATCAGGTGACCCCTTACATAAATCAGACAAGTTCGAAATCATAATATTTTATCACATTAACATAATACCTTGCAGAAAAAATGTTCATAGTGACTTGCAAATATTTTATCAATTTATACTGGGAATTTGTATGAGTAGGACGTTGTCTGATAAATATCATACTTGTAATAGAACGCTAAACTAATTTATCTCCCCAAAAGTACTGAAATCTTGTGTTGTGACAGTTAATAGCTGTATATAATTTCATAGAACCTTTAAAGGTGACCCTAACCATGCTTTCTTAACTAGACTTGATTTGTACTAAGAAATGAGATAACTGCGACAGCTTGTTTAAACGTGCATGCAAAAATGACGATATTGATGGGTTCGTAATATCACGTTAGTTTTTCAAATTATTTAGCTTTAGTATACAATTAAATCTGATATATAGAACAGTGTTTGAGAGATAATTTTAATATTTTCTTTCCTGTACTTTCTTTTATTATCATGTGTGAAATTTTAACAAATTACATCATGCCATGATAGTCTTGATTGTGTTGTGCTTACAAAACTTGTACCAGTAGCATCAAGAACGAGTACTTTGTGAGCTAGAACAAATAAATAGAAACTGTCCTACACTTCAAGCAAGGAAATTCATTTTTGATACAGAAAAGTTTGACCAGATGCCATTCACGTTTTCCTGAACATATTTCCTTACAGTTCCATGATAACATCGACACACCAGCTGTGCGGCAGTATTAAATCAGACCCGGTTTGTTTTCAGATATGGTCAAATAGTTTACAAAATGGCCAACATATAATTTACTGCAACATATTAGGTCAACCCAACCCTACCGCGCCCTTAATTCATGTACATTTATATAATCAGCGTACAAGATTAAAGTGAATCCGGGAAATGCGGGTGGTGGTTAGCGTGTTGTGCTAAAGAGTGAGTATTATCTTGCATAATTGTGTTCTGAAGCAAGTTCATAAGTAATAAAAGGACGAGATAATTAACTTGTAGCTTTTATATCTACTATTAACTTAGGAAAAGGAAACACAATATGTGTAGAAAGGAAACTTGATTAACTAGATTACTAACAAGCTAATGTCAAGGAACAAATGTACACCACTTCCAACTACTTTCTTTCTCGTCGACATTCCGGATCTGTTTGCAAAATTCTTCCGTGACAAAGTACAAACCATCAGAGATAAACTTGACAATATAATTTCAATTGACTCGTCGTCAGCATACAGTTGCGATACAGAATTTCAGCGGCAAACGTTAGCAGCATTTGAACCTGTCACTATGGATTTAGTACGTACAATCGTGATGAAGAGTGCACCAACGTCATGTGAACTTGATCCGATTCCGACATCACTGCTGCCTGAGTGCTTAGATCCAATATTGCCTTCACTAACTGATGTTATTAATACCTCTCTCATCCGGAGAATTCCCATCATTTTTCAAGCCTGCCATTGTAAAGCCTCTGCTGAAGAAACCAACACTAGACCATTACGATTTAAAGAAATACCGCCCAGTTTCTAATCTCACATTCATGTCAAAATTCTTAGAAAAAGTTGTTCTATCCCAACGTGTGTCTCATCCGAATTCAAACAGTCTTTTCAGCAATGTACAATCTGCATATCGCCTTTGCCACAGTACTAAAACTGCTCTTCCGAAAGTAGTTAATGACCTTCTCTTTGCTTTGGATAGCGGAGAGATTACATTACTCACTCTCCTTGACTTGTCTGCAGCATTTGACACAATAGACCATGATATATTACTTCACCGTCTGCAGCATGTATTTGGCATTCACGATACAGCCTTACTATGGTTCAAGTCCTACTTGGTCAACATCACACAAATTGTGTCCGCAAATGATAAACACTCCAGCCCAGTTGATCTATGTTGTGGAGTTCCAGAGGGGACTGTTCTTGGACCTGTTCTCTTCATTCTATACACTCAGCCACTCTCAAGTGTCATAGATCGTCATCCAGTGTCTCACCAAGTGTATGTTGATGACACCCAACTATACAAAACTAGCCACCCAACTGAAGTTGAAGCTACCATCCAAAGCATAGAGAGGTGCATTTCCGATGTGAAATCATGGATGACATGTAAAAAGCTGCAGATGAATGCTGATAAAACTGAAGCCATTCTCATTACAACCGAAAAATGTTCTCATTTACATCCTTTACCTCAGACAATAAATTTCAGCAACACCAACATTAAATTCACACAGTCAGTACGAAACCTAGGTGTTGCTCTCGACAGTACTCTCTCATTCCACAAACGTGTCATGAACATATGCAAGGCTGTATATCTTGAGCTGAGACGCTTCAGCTCCATTCGCAAGTATCTTTCAGTTGATGCCACTAAACCACTTGTGTGTTCCTTAGTACTTTCAAGACTGGACTATTGTAACTCAATTCTGTCTGGTTCGTCTTAATATCTACCCCAGAAACTTCAAAAAGTTCAAAACACAGCTGCTCGTATCATCCTTACAGTACCACGATCAGAGCACCCCTGCTCTGTACCCTACACTGGCTATCCATTCGATCTAGAATTAAACACAACATTTGTTCTCTGTGCTACGTTTCACTGACAGGCTCCAGTCCAGCATACCTATCTGATCTCACCCATATGTACACACCAGCACGATATTTACGCTCCTCTTCTGGCACTCGCATTCTCATTATTCCCACTATGAATGTGAAATCATATGGACAACGTTATTTTACATACCAGGGCCCAGCAACGTGGAACGAATTGCCCACTGAACTTAGACACAAAGACACAGTGATCCCATTCAAGAGCGCTCTTAAAACTCACCTATTTCAACTGCAAGAACAGACTTAAAGACCTAATAATGTTTCCTTACCTTAAATATTTACATCATGTTTTCTGTTTTATAATTTCGTGGTGTTTGTCTTTATTTTTGTAATCATATCATTATATATGTTTTTTAAGTGTTGTCAAATATTGTAAAGCGCTTAGAGCTTCTAAAGATTATTCGCTATACAAAGTCCTCATTATCATTATTATTATTATTATTATTATTTTTATTATTATTATTATTATTAACACGAGGGTGGGAGGCTAGCTAGTGTAAAGGAGGCGATCGTCGGAATATCGGAAACAAAACTGCTGCCATCCAATAAAACAGTTAAACATTCTTTCATTTGTTAACATATATAGTGAACAAGGCGGGAGGGGATATTTCTAGAACATCCTTGGCTTATCTACCAACAATTATGTTCAGCGCCTGCAATTTGCATATCTTGCTCGTGTACATCTTCAAAATAACACTTATTTGACAAATATAGTTATTGCTGTAACCAAGAATGGAAGCGGAGAGAGAGAGAGAGAGAGAGAGAGAGAGAGAGAGAGGGGGGGGGGCGGGTTAGTGGATGAATAGGACGAGATACAAACAAGAGTATATGTAAAAAACGGGACCATAGAAAGTGTATACTTCCATTTTTAAAACAAAATGCTTGAACAAATTAACAAGTGTAACCACAAGCCTTGACAATACGAGAATTAAGTTAATTCGAACAATTTAATGAATGACATTATAATGTAGAAGCATATTGTATATCAGACAAATAGCAAACGCGAGAATTCCATTTACTAAGCGGCTAATTTTTCGAAGACTTTGCGACTGATTTTTTAAAATATTATTACTGTTATTTCATTTACCCTCTGCAAATGGTTTCTTTGCTATATGGAGGGAGCTTGATCAAGTGTACAACTGCATCAGTTTTACCCGAAATTCCATGAAAAAAATATCCATAAAGTGTTGGACAAATTGTCAATTTATACAGGAAGCTCTGTGTCTTGTACCCTCTGCTAAAAATATTATTTCTTATTCAACTTGACATCAGTGTAATGTTCCAAATAACCATCGTCTTGCTAGCGAGGTTTGTAGTTATTATTTCACTTTGAAACAGCATGCAATTTTTATTACACTAGAAGTGTCTATCAAGAAGACCGGTGGTGAATTTAACAATAAAAAGCACAACAGAAACATTATGACAAATTTGCAAACGATGCCATCATCGTCATGGCATTATTGGAAACAAACTGTATGCTCTGGAAAATATAATACACAATGCATGTTCTACGAATTATATTACCTACCTTGTAGTAAGATAATTATCTGCAAAGACGCTAATAAAACCATTTTCGGACCCATGGATATATTGAAGCCAATAAACTCTGCTTTGTTTCCTGTCCAAGTTACAGAATGGGTACCTGGACGAAAACACGGGATATTTGAAGTAATCCCAAATGTTACAAAACCCCCTAAATTATCAGTGTATGCCAATCATAAATGCTTTTATCTAGGTGACGTTACAAAGTTATCCCGTACATTTGAGATAGTGGTAGAGATAAGATGAAGTTCCACTGGCACCATGCACAATGAAGAGAATATTGGCATACCTTAATGCCACTTTCATGTAATGTAAATATAATTTCCTTGCATGTGGTAATTGTAATATCTACAGCAGATCGTTGATAAAATGGCTAATCCCACGTGTTCTGAAAAGATAATCTGATCTAGTCAATGTATATTACTATTCACACTGACTAAAATAGTGAAAATGGATTTTGCCAGATTAGACAATACCATCTTCTGAAAATGCAAGGAATGAAATAAAAGATATAAAAAAATATCAAAAACGTTATGGACATATTTTCTAGTTGTATATTTGACCGTTGAAGAGCAGGCGGTGAAAATGATCCTGCTTATCTGGCAGCCTTCTGTTTCTTTTCTTTTGCGATTCGTTATCTTAAATCTCACAAGTGAATGATATATATTGTCTTAGAAATTTATATTCATATTCATAGATCGTTTAACATGTTCAACATGTTACATAAACTTATCACTGAATCTATGAATTTATTAATCATGTTCCGTGCTTGATTTTATTCTCGTTTTTCACGGAAAATACATGTTAGTACGTGAATTATACACGTAATTTCGTTCTAGTATGTTGACTGGAAAGGTTTTAGCGTTATTGATTAAACATGATTAAGCTACATTTATGGATGAAGTACAATGTTTATGATTGTGCTCCGAAAGTCTACCTAACCAAGACCTTGTCTTGTGGGCATAACGTTATAGATATATATATATATATATATATATATATATATATATATATATATATATATGTATATATATATATATATATATATATATATATATATATATATATATATATATATATATATACAAAGAGAGAGAGAGAGAGAGAGAGAGAGAGAGAGAGAGAGAGAGAGTGTATATCGTTCTCTAACCTTCAGCCTGCCTTTTATCAAACAAACAATTACTTAGCAATATTTTCCTACAGCATTTCTTAAAACTCTTGGTCCAGTATATCAAATTAATATTAACTATGGACTACATATTTCAAAGGTTAACCAAATGCACTTTTATAATTTGTTAAAAGATTAACTAGTTACAAAATGACAGGAGACACGAGTTTCTCTGTGATCACTCAATTGGTTAACACCGAACACACAACCAAATGTAATTTCAAATAAGATACATTATTCTGTTTTTGAAACCACACCCTAGTTTAGTAATTATTGCCCTGAGAATATATTAGTTACGTCTAGCAACTGCTGCATAGCTGCAATATATTACATTGTAGCCAACCATGACCTAATTGGTCAGTGGAGCAGGGGCATTTGCACAAACATTTTAAACATATTCTGATTTGTCTTTTTGAACAGCATGCTGCATATCTTAGTAGATCTATTTGGAGATTGCATACAAGCATTGATACTTACATTTTCAATTTATTGTCTTTACGTTTCTATATATTAGCCACTTTGTTCAGATTGGCAGCCTTCAATGGATTTAAATAAAGAGAGAACGAGATGATTACATTAAGTTGCAACCTATGCTTTGCATGCACACGTGAGTATGAATGGTCACAGTAACTAATAATAGTTCAAATTTAATACATTTTTAGAGATTTATATTTCAGGAATATCAGAAAAAAACCTAACTTTATGTGTTTGGTCCAAATTATAAATCTAAGTATGCTGATTTGTTTACACAGAATGTATTTTGTTCGTTAAGAACCTGCTTAGACGGATTTGATAAGACAATAAATAATTGTTTACTTTATACAACACTAACCTTTAGAATCGTTGGTATCTTCCCATATGGAGTGAAACAAAAACTGTTTTTTAATTTTTCACATTTTATATGGAACATTATGAGTCGTAATTGTTTTCAAGTTAGGGGACAACTTCATACAGAGGTCAACAACCTCATTATAACCTCAGTTAAGTTTATATTCTGAACAGAATGTAGTTTTGCTACCAGTTCTACTTCCAATTTAACCTAAGATGTTTGGTATGTGCTGTTATTTCATTCTGTCTGTTTCTTTGTCTTTGTTTTGCTTTACTTTTTTCTTTGTCTCTTTCTTAATATTTATATAAATGCCATAAAATCCAGAATACTGATATAAAAATATGTAAATAGATATAAGAAATTTCTCTGACATGGAGATGCAAGTGATGTAGCACTGAGACAATTTATGGCCCATATTTCTCACGCTTTCTCAAGTCAGTTAAAAGATGCAGCAAATGAATGTCGTGGAATTTGGGCGTAAACATAAAGTCATATTTAGTTCCTTATACTCACTATAATGTATGATCCTTTTAGAAACATTGTTTGATCCTTATGTACAATTGTGGGATGTACAGTTTTAATACATATGTATAAGTTTGGAGTGTAAAGTTTTAGTCCATAATTGTGTTGGAGAATAGTTTGAATCTTACTTAGAACGCATACAGAAATATTTCGTGCGATAATCAGTGTACATATATATATATATATATATATATATATATATATATATATATATATATATATATATATATATATATATATATATATATATATATATATATATATATATATATATATATATATATATATATGGAAGTATGCTGATTAAGTTTATCGCCGTTTGATGGACATATAATAATTGATTTCTTTGTGGAGGATACTTCCCGAAGTTCATAAACAAATTAATAGCCCTGAGAATATCTATCGGAACAAAATGTTTAAATTGTACACCAGTACGATATTATGCTTACATTTATTAATCATTTTCGACCATTTTCAGCTTCTGTTTAAGCAATATGACCCTATTAGGAATGTTTCTGTCACACTTTCAATCAAGGGATGTTTGGATAATTAGGTAGCAACTTAAGATCAACAGGAAGATCATAACGCTTTTTTCTGTTCCTACAGTTCTGGTATTTAATTCACTGTTTCTCGTTACAAAATTATATGTATTTAGGTGACGTTTTTGCTCACGTAAATTCTTTTTCTTAACAGATGCGTATTAAATAGTTTTTTTTTCTGTATTTTCTAATATACTCAGACCACACCATTGAGACAATAGTTTGATACCCATGCCCACCCCCGAGTCGCCTTTGAGAACAGTATGGGAAGCGATACTTGGGGGTATAAACTGAAAAAATCAATAGTATGCAGTCATTTCTAAACACAAGGTATTCATCGACCAACAAAGTGACAAATAAGCACTGCTAATTATGGAAGAGAATGCGTGTATCGAAATAGGAAAAGAAACCTTGCTCTATCTCAAACGGCACTATAAATTCTCTTAACACTCCTGTTCGCAATATTTATTCATCCCTTACGCTAATAGAGTCATACGTCAGCAAGTGTTGAAACAAGCTTCATGGAAGAATAAAATCTGGTCATACTTTTGGGGCGTTTTGGACTGATAGACAAATAAATGATGCAATAAAGACTCTTGGAAAGATTAGGTTTGTCATGATCATGACATTTATGATGTGATTTTGTGATTTGAATTTTTAACGTAACTTTAAAAACTGTTCAGTCATTTTGCTATGATGTCTGCAGTTTGGCATTCTATAGTGATGTTTTGCACTGGGGTATCATGCTGCAGACACTTAGCATGATGTCCTAGCCAGTAACATTATCCTAACACCAGGCCTACCAGTCCTAACACTAACCTCTTAATGCTGAGCTCGTAGTGATGCAGCTCTTAGTACCAATTTCTAGAAGTCCTTGGTGTGCCTATGCCTGGGTTTGAACACCTCAACCTCCCCGCGTCAGAGGCGGACGCTCTAACCACTAGCAGTTGCAGGACTCTCCCCCACCCTTCATTCAGAATTCCTGTTTAGTTTCCCTTTTCTCCCCCTCCCCTTTCTTTCGAAGAAAGCCTTTCTGATTTTCACTGTCCATTTATCTAAATATTCTCGATTGAGTTGCGTGTTCATACGGAATGAAATCATTTTCCTCATATTGTTCCCAGTGTGGTGATAGTGCCCTTTTTTAGTCTCCTCCCCTGTAGCACACACATTCCTTCACCGAGTTTTCCAACTTGAACGAACTAGCTCAATCTGGTCTTATTTGCTGAATCGCCGATGGATGGTAAAACTGGCCTTAAACAAATTGACATGTATTACCAATAAGTTCCTAAATGTGATAAAACTTCCACACGTTTCTCTCCTTACACCCCGATTGGTAAAGCATATAATTATGCTTCTGTGTAAATCATTTATCTCTCCTACACTGCACCTTTGTGAAATGCAATTTTGTCTATTCTGTGTGATGCGCTTCCTTCTACTTTACATCCACTTTAACACTGCCTGCTGGCCAGTAAGACAATACATTGGTTGGTAAGGTCGTGTGCTTGTAGTAATTGTGGGTGATATTCAGTAACATTTGGTACCGCTCAGTCAGATGGCATGTTGGTGAGTAGCTAGTGATATTATTCACTGAATATTTGATGCTGGTCTGTATGTATTCACACTGTCCAGGCAGCGCGCAGATCCCAAATATTGGTCCGTAGTCGTTGGTGCTGGTCAGCAGTTATGTGTGTTAGTAAGTAAGTGTGGGTGTTGGTCGGTAAATTACTAAAATGTTGTAACATTTTAGTGTCATATTTCAACTTGTACCCTACAATAAATCCAAATTTGATTAATAGGGGAACGTCCCCAAGCGTGTTCGAATATTGTTTGAACATTTACCAATTATAGGAATACCAATGCTCGAAATCGCATTGAGTTGTTTTTACTGATTCACAATATATAAGATTTTACAAAGAATCATTGAAAACTTTCTTCCATAAATAATACTATATAGACCCCCCCCCCATGCACTACCGCTGGTGACTGTGGATACATAGATGAAAAAAAAAAATAACAATGTCAAGGAAATATGGAGGGGTTGCCTCGTTTACAACTCATGATTATTTAAGCTTGCACTTCGACAAAATCATAGAATACCACCGGGCAAACTTTCCCAAAGGGATATAAACGTACAATGAGTACTGTTACTATAACCCCACCTCCAAACAGACAAACACCTGCCAATCATTCTTAACAAACGTGCATTCGATTAAAACTGAAGAAACTAGAAATAAGAAACTGTATTATTCGACACAAAATTTAATTTAGCTCCAACGGTTTCGGCAACGTATCACTTGCTCCTAATCTCAACCTCTTTTCATTTGTAACCTTTGCGTAAAATTTTCAATTAAAAACTCCATGACTCAGAAACACATTCTTATTCTTTAATCTTATCCACACATTCTAATGATTGTTTTGTAACATCTTCCTTTATCATAACTAAGAAGTATACAATAATTTCCATAAGCACATTGTAACAGCTAACTATAACTTCTTGGTGATGCATAGCATCTGGCAATAGGGACGATTCACCCCTGCCGTAAGTTTGTTCGTAGTGCTCAATCGACCGTTGGGAACCTCATTTGTGTATTTAAAGATATGGAGTGATATCGGACTGCACTCTGGAGTTTCCAATTCCAGTGTTAGAGGTAATATGCGATAAAATGTTTGTTATCTTAGTTTACAGGTTTAGGCAACCACCTGCACTTATTTAAAAGATGTGGAGTATATAACAATGACAATCCTTCTGTTCCAAACTGGGTCTAAGTACACAACTGGATCGAAGTACAACTTCGTGTTCTTGTCAATGTCATTAGGGAAATATATTAGGCGTATCACTACCCCAGGCATGGTTACTCAATGGTCCTCAAGGAGAAGCTTGGTCTCTATTTTCAACTTAGACTTCGACTTTCCTGAAAACTAAAAGCACGCGAACCACAAAAATGTATTGCCGAAAGGTTCACTGGCTTTTATAAATCGCTTTCGGTTTTGCAATATATCCAACCTTCTGTGCAATAATTTGATTAGGAGTCCTTATAAAATTTATCTTCTTTCGTGATGTAGGTAAATATGAAACATAGGACAGAGTGTTTCAAGTAACGGTAAAATCAAATCAAACGATCGTGTATACTCAAACTCATTTTCTCCTTGCAAGTAAATTAGAGAAACGTTATTCTTCCTAAAGATCGAGATAGAAATGTGTCTACAAATTTACATCATATCACGATATTCCCAAGAAAACAGGTCTGCACTTAGATACGGTTAATGAAATTTCTACGGAAGAATAAACTGAGGATAGAGTTTAATACACATTACGAAAATTATATTTCCCATCATTGAATGGTATGAGTTTGTGAGTGCGTCTCTAAGTCACTGATTATAAAAATAACGGCATTCTCTGTTTCGCCCAATTGACGTCAGCCCCTCGCAACATTGTTGACAATGTCCAGTATCATGCCGTCACCCCTGTTCCCAATCCATTGACGCTAGACAATCCCAATCCCTTGACATTAAACAGGCCCACCCATGTCAAAATTCCCCATGTTAAATTGCCGTTGTCCCCAGAGTGCATATACCCTCTTTAACATAGAAATCCCCTTGACTCTATATCTTCCCCATTCGCTACTCTTTTCCGGAACTAAACTGACAGTTTTCCTAATACCATTAAAGCATGATTTGGTCATGCATGTCCTGTTTATTACCACTGTCAAATATGAACACTTCGCATATAATTTGAAAAACCTCTAATTATTTTGTGCTAAGCCGTAGATTACTGGATTGTGCATGATAAATGATTTTGATAATTCACTGGAGTAAAATACCAGAAACATGACCAAGAATCTGACCTATATTTGGACGCTTGAGTTGACCAATATTTAGTATGACCGCCCCGCATACAGATTAAACCAAAGTTCGAGGTACATATACTTCTTTCTAAGATTTTTATTGGGTGTTTTAGTTTGAATATGGAATGATAATTATCGTAATACTGATATTTTCTTTATGGATTGTATATTATCCGATACCTCTGTGTAAAATATCATCCGACACCCTCCCGTGTGATTACTGTCCAACACAATTCTATCCAAAACGTATATCTTTATTCCTATCAAATCGCCGCTGTACTATCTAAGGGCTTTTTTTGACTTACTATCCAGCGAACATGTTTGATTACAACCAAACACTTTCATATAACATCCAACACCCACTTTTAATAAGCTATCCTACACCCATTGCTTGATTACCATTCAACATATAAATATTTTTATTATTGTCTCCGACTCATTTTTAAGTATTATCCAATATATACATTTTGACTAGTATCCAATAACCCGCAGTGTAATATCAAACACGTTATATGATCCAGCCAATCCCTAGATGTTTTCGCGCCAAAATATACTCTCGTAAAAAATGGCATAGGAAGAAAATACAGACATACTTACTGTTATGTATCTTTATTCTGGTGTTTAATTGTTTTCAGTGATTGCAAATTGCACTTGTGATCTTGTTCATAGCTAACGTTTATCCTTGAGCGTAGGTTGTAAAATAGGATGTTGATACAGCTCTATGAATTCAGAATATTCAACGAACTGTTTGACTGAAGTTTCAAATAAAAATGACTCTCTCCTAGAGAATTCAGAAAATTCATTCTATATGTATGAAAGGTAGCATTCTATTTATTCCTGGTTAATTAATGTTTCATGATCAGTCTCTGGAACAATTTGCAGCAGTGTTTAGATATACTTCGAGATGTTGTTATTTAAATATATATTGGAATTACGAAAGTGCTCATTGACCTTTCCATCAGATGAATCGTTCCATCAGTAGGCACAATGGCCTGTATATCTTCCTTACTCTAAACACATTTCTTCTCTGAAGTTTCTGTCTGACGAGTTCCGGACGGCTTTCATTCAGTTTCAATTACAACGTAGTCTTGCTCGAGGCAGAATTCAACATTAAACGTGAATGGTGATTGCAATAGAGTTTATTAAAATGCCCTAAGTCACCCTTCCAGCGAATTATTTATATACGTTATACTATCACCGACGCGACCAAGCACGTAAAACGCGTCGATGTCGACGAGAGGTCTATCTCTGCGATTTCTTCTCCATCTTCCGAGATAATTATCCTCCCAAAAGTCTATGAGTGGTGTCGGTTCTTCTCGGCAAGTCCCTATCAAATTTTAACTCCTGTATGAACCCCTCTGCAAAGCTTACATCCTTGCTCTATTACACGGATAGGAGCAAAACTGTCGTCCGAAGTTATTAGGTTTGTTCATGTAGAAAACAAGAATCACATGAACCAGATTGAAAATTTCAGAAACCTAGTGAAGAACTGGAAATCAAGTGGCCATTATGCCACCTTTGTATACACCAGGTATACAACTATTGACAAATATGATTCCTAGAATCGCAGAAGTGTTACAAAACGTTGGCCATGTTGGGAATCAAGCAGACATTGTCCTTAGCCTGCATCTCGTTATGCCGCTTAGTCAAGAGCAATACCTTGTATTTTTACTACTGTTTGTTCCACATAGCAGCGTGAATTTTCCATAAATTCGCAGATCAGCACCATAATGTAGCTAAAAGTACCTAATTTGTTTCACACGAAATATTTAAAACAAATTAGCTACTTCTAGCTACAGATGACCTGAAAAGTTAATGATTTACAGATAAGTTAAAATTCGCAATGCTGTGTGAAATGAACTTTAGCAACTTAATTTCAGGAATAGTAATAGTATGTATTTCAGATTACAGGGAAATTGCATCACCGATGCTAAAATGTTTTTTCCAGAATTCTGTTTTGATGAGAGAGGCATGTGCATTCCATCGCATTTCATGCTATTTTGTACATTACTGCCCTGTTTATCTGCAGCTTTTATGAAAGAGAAAACAGTAATAAAGTAAACAGTAAATGTAAACTAATAAAATACATGCCATAATCCTTCAGTTTCAAATTTAAATGTTCACAATATTTATATCCATATAGGCTCCATTTAGGTCAAATCCCAAAAATGATCACTGAATCATATTGTGTAATTTTCTTTGTATGCACAATGACATCTCCTTTCCCAACAAATAAGAGTAAGTTCATGTACACTTCCCATAGTCATATGGCATATGGTTTTCATCTTTGCTCATGCTAGTTGTTAGTCTGAATGACATTTCTGTGTTGAGTACAAAATGTGTCACTGGTTGAGAAACTTGCACGAGTAAGCACCTGGCATTACATGGTACTGTATTCATAATACCCTATGGGTAGTCTCATTTCCCAGATTTGATCTGGTCTGCCGAACATTGACCTCAAACAGGTTTAACTGGAATGACTTGACTCAAGCATTAGTGTATTTAATTAGCATGTAAATAACACTGCAAAGCTGTTTTGTTCTTGAGACAATGGATATCATAATTAAAACTAGAAGGAATTGTTGGCACAGTGGTATCAATTGATAATGGAATGTAGCATTGCCTTTGTACAGGAATATGATCACTATTGTCAACTAATTTAACAATACAGATTATAATTGTCCTGAAACCTCTCTTTCATATCAGGGCATATTTTATTTGATCACGAGGTGCAAGAAGAAAAATGCGATGAAATACCTGTCTTTGTCATTGTCATTCATTTTCTGATGCACACATATTTGTAATTAAATTAAAACAACATATAGTACTAGTACATACTGTTTTAGCGCAATTACATCTGAGGCACATGAATTTAATATAGAAAATCATGCAGACAATTTAAGATCCTTCTCATTGTCGGGTGCTAATTTATTTAGTACTCAATCTCTCTTTCCAAAACGATAATTATTTTACACATTTTTTCCATACTTTTGGAGAAAAATATTATTTTTACATAACAAAAAATTAAACCATGAATGATAACACAATTTGAATGACATAATCCATATACATGTCGATTTGGAATATACGATGAAGCCCAGACTTGCTAATCCAAAAGTATCAACTTATAGGCCAGCAAATATTTATCATCTGTTTAAATTTTGCAGGTAAAGGTTCTCGTTTTTTTAGCTTTAACATAACTTTAGATTTTGAATTTGCAATAGACTTTAATCTGGCTCCATGGACATCTTGCCATAATAGGTTCCTTCCTCTTTGCCTTTTCACATGCTGCTTTTCCTGGTAGTGAAGCAGTTCTTATAAACTGTCCCAGTTATCTTTCTACAGCTGCCTTCTCCTCCTTAGACCATGATAGTCTAGTCATTTTCTTCTTTTTTAGCTTTCACACTTGACTTGCAGTTTTTACCTAAAAAAATATCCCTTTTACTTTCAGATCTTACATTCCCCTAACATTAACACCATTTTAAGCAGGAATTGTTCAACTATTTACCATGTAAGGCCTGTTCCATTAAAACATACAATGGACCCAGGGAAGGCACTTTTAAAGTGGTTACTCACCCAAAGGTGCAATTTAAAATTTTCTTATCATTTCAATATGAACTCTGTGAAATAAAAGTACTCTGGCATATAGTTTTAAAAAAAACTGCCTTCCCTGGGTACCATGTATGTTTAAATGGAACAGCCCTAAGCAATGTAAAGAAACCAATACTGACAATAGGAAACATTAAAATTAGGATCATGAGTTCACACTGACAAATATATTATTGTAACATACTAATAAACTGCTTTAACAGCAACATCTACCAATGAATACCATCTACAAGCATTGTAAATATTATGTAAAATTTTTAACCTCAGCATTACAGCCATATAGTACATGAATTGTAGCCAGTAAAAGAAAGTAAACAAGTTTAATTGTTAACATCTATAGGAACACATCAAATCAAAAAAGGAATAATGTGCCATTAACTAAATATGATTTAGATATACTGGAACAATTAGATCTGACATAAAATGAACTCGGTTTAATATAGTGGGATAATGTTATCACCGATTTTTTTAAAACAATCTTGAAAGTGCAGACGTTAGCATTAACAGTGATTTCTTTATTTTCATGTGAAAAACTTGTGATTTGTAAAAAAAAATATATTTCTGCTGGTGCTCTAATGCTCTGAAATATAATTATTTTGATACAACAAAAGGTCCAAGCAATCTAGTATGATACATTTAGATAACATGTTATAATCATGTTATTTCAACTTATAGATATTATTAAGTGGATATCCATAACATATGTGCTTATTTTCTAATACGGGTCATCATGGGATCTTGAAATTGGTTGTTTGTGGTAACCGTCAAGAAAGGAAATCACAGCCTTAGTGGTTTTTGTGGTCACATCTGGGTTTTGGGTTGGCTTGTTTTTAAAGCATTGCACAACAATTTATTTCAAGTGCTAATCCCCTGGGGCATCAAGTTTAATAAATTACCTGCATAAATTCCGCTGTTATGTAAATTTAATTTGCATTCTTTGTTAGTTATTTTTTAAAATTTTGTATTTCATTACATGCTATTGTAATGTAACATTGTATGTTGGACTTGACCTTGTCCAAAATTGAGTTCATCTTCTGCTTTACCTAAATTGACATTTGTTTAAATTTATGTTGTAAACAAATAATACATAGCTAAAATAGTCTCTATGTGTATGGGCTTAATATCAAGACCATTATTGACAGAAGAAGTAAATATTTTTATTTGGGTCTGGGTTTAGGTTTTGAAATTCCCTTAGTGTAATTCACATAGCACAGTTTCTGCTTTTCTAACAAAAACTAACATGTTTATTTTGTAAACATCAGGATCATTCTAGAAGGTTATTGTTCATTAGGTATTAGGTTGTTTTTGGAAAATGCTAAAAGTGACCTAACGTCAAGCAGAGAAAAATATAAACCTGTAACTGAGAGGATTTTTCAGTCATGCTTTAAGATTTAGCACTTTCAAGTTGAATTATAAGTTGTGTTCAGCATTTTATTCGGGCTGGAATCTCTTACTTCAAATAATTGAATTCAAGTGATTATTTACCCTGGAAATACAAAAGTTCTCTGATAAAATTCTTGGATAGAGACATTCACTTGAAATTATAGTGAATTCGAGCCTGGAATGATACTACTGTGATTCAACAAAAGACCTGGAACGTCCACACTCTACATGCTACTGTAATGGTGCAAATTTATGTCGATGTATGAAGAGCACATTAAATTGGCAGGTGAGCGCTTAATTAGATTTATGGGGATCGGCGCGTGTTTAAATCGCAATAATGCACTGATTGGTAAATGTTTCTGTCATGGGAAGGGTGTTTCTTAATTAAGCATTTGTTTATTTAACTGAAAAAGATAGCGGTTAACTTCCGATCTGTATCGAAATTGTCAGATTTGAAATTCTACAGGGATCGGTATTTGGTAATCTGAGTTTGTGAGGCGGACATTTTTTGGCGCCTAGTTAAGGCGGGAGAGATATTTAATTCGGATTGGTTACGCTGAATAAGGGGGCGTGATTCCACATGAAAACTCTCGGTTTTAATGTGGCATCGCAAGGGTTCTAGTCAGTCTACACTTTTTCTGCAAGAGAAATAACAAACGTAAGAGACACCGAGTCGAATTTAGAAGAAATTCACTCGTAGATATTTATCCAAGGGATCGGGTGTCTGGACGGACACTATTTTGGTTGTAGAAGCGAAGCTTGAAAACACAAGGTATTTTGCGCCAGTCTCACGTAAATCATTGATATCAGTATGACGATTTATTTGATTTATTTGCTTATATTTGCGTGAATTTATTTGTTACATTCGTAGACTTGATTTTCTTGATATAAGTACAACTGTATTGAGTTAATCGATCTGAATTTGCACAATGATCTTTCTTTATATAAATTTGATGAATAGTTTGAATGTAGGCTCGATTGCTATAGGAAAATGGGTATCTAGAATTTCATGCCTTACTTTAGTTGATATGATAGTAACGTTGTTAAACCATGAAGTGAGATTTCATATCTGCTAGAGACTTGAATGTGTGTATTCGCTATAAATACCGTGGTTGATCCAAGTAAGAAATTTCATTGTAATTGAGACGAGACCGGAACTGATGTCTCGGGGTGATGTAATGTGATCCAGTGTTGAAATAGCCATTAGGAAGTACATTAATCTTAGTAAAGTAGGTTTCTGTATGGTCTGCTGTGTTTATTTACACCAGATCGCCGCTGGTATATGTTTGAATTCTGATAGAATATATTTGATCTAACGAGAGGGTGAGCAATGATCTATTCCCAGCAGGATACCTGACAGAATATTTAGGTTGCTACTTTGACTATTTTTGGAAGGTGAGATAGCTCCATCGACATAATCCACGTGAAGTATACACGAATCTACCTGTTGAAGTATCTACGTATCACGTACTTCCATAACCACCTAACCACACAAAGTCAAGGGCCGAAAAGAGGCGAGACACTAGAGAAATTGGAGAAGGGAAAAGTGGTCAGGTTCCAGATGTACAGGCGCAGGGAAGTTAAAGAACAGTCACAGTGAATTTGGACTGAACCGGAAATACTCAGGTTATGAATCTGTACAGCGCATTTACTTCGATCTTTCCCTCGATTTTATGATGAGCTCATTCTATCACTTAAGACAGATTGGCTATTTTATATAACTATATTTGTGTTTCAAATTCGTTGAATGATTTATTTCAAAAAGAAGTGTATCTTCCTAATGTAACGTATTATCATGATTGTTTATGAATTTTGATTAAATGTATTGTCGTTACATGTACAGGGGTTCGTGTGATTCTGTTTTATATAACTGCTCAGATCTCTATCTATTCCACCTATACGTTTCACACTTTATATTGATATGTACTTTATCCGGGCAATTATACCGTCGGCGATCACCCTCTAGATAACGATAACCAAAATCCACTACAACCCACCCCCAACTGAGTTGGGGAGTTTGTGACAGCTATTAAAGATACATCAACACTCTCAGTTTTGGATTTAATTTATTCAGGGCTTTAAATTATTAGGACTTGTGTCTGTAATTCTAGGATTATTTGGGATTTAATGCATAATACCATAAGTTCCTTTTAATTACATTTTCACTTTGTATTCTATGGAAATAACATATTTGTTGAATATTACAAAGCTTATTGCTTGTCACTCTTTTCTGTTACTTATCTTAAGAGCATGGACTTGTAACACATCTCTTTCTTCTTCGTTTTCCTCTGAACCATCATCCTGTTGGTTTTCAATAACATCTGAAAGAATAAATCTTCAAATATATTTTCTATTAAATAAAATGTAAGAACTGGATACCTGCTAATTGTTTTCATTATCACAAATGCAATAACAAAGTAATCAGACCTGCTATGTGTCTTATACCTTGCTATGATCTGACCTATCAGATATGTGAAAATAGTGAACCATAATGTATATTTATATATAGTTTCATCATCATATTTGTTGAAGCTAAGAAAACTATATATCAGATATATAAAACATATTAGACAGAAAATGTTTCGCTGTACCTGACATTCTGTCTAGCTATGATACATATATGGGTTAAATATCAGCTAAAAGACATGATTTGAACGGACAAAACAATACTGCAGAATAATCGGACAGACCTTGGATACCACAATGACAACATCATCATTACAGCTACTTTTAATAATAATGAGAAATACTGGATTGCAATAGGAACAAAAAATGAATGAGCAATATGCAAAATGAGGTCCACAAAAACAAAGTAATCATATTTAAATCAATTAACTGGAATTTTAACAAGCTGAATGACATTCTATACCTTAACTTTGTGCCTTACATCATTTCATTATTTCAAGGACTATATTTATCAAGCGCAATGTTGATATCTTCCAAGGACTCAGGATGATAAGTATCAACAACCAATTCACGTTTTTACTATGTAACAGAAGTTAGAAACATTATAAGAAGCTGCTATTAGGGTACCAGTCAGTAATACCATGTAGGGCATCACCCCTGATATATACTAGTGGAGGGTCCATGTACTGCCTGAATAATCACTGATCTATAACATAACCTATCGGCAATCAACAACAAGGACAAGTTTTAAAGAATATCTCTCATACCAGACAGCCCATATTGATAAAACTGCTCAGATTTGATTCTAATTCAGTCAATCATACAAAATTTACTCTGCTGCCTTTCTCCTTACAGAAGTATATACAGATAAAATCAAGCACTTTTGATTTTCAAAATGTGTTGACCATCATTTCATAAGATTGATGAGTTATGGAAGCAGAGGCATGCCCAATATGTTTGAACTAAGTGTAAAGTTTCTATTAAGAAAATGTCAAAAAATTTGTGGTGGTCAAAAACTTTTAAAACAAACTAAACTACTTGATTCTGTCTGGAAATGAAGCCCCGAGTGGTCTAAAGTGCTCACCATTACGGATCACTGCCATCTCACCTCTTTGTGGGTTCGAGTCTCGGGTTCGACCAATGTCAGTATATGAGAAAGCCTGCCAGTAGCTCCTTGTGGGTCCGTGGTTCTTTCTGGGGTTTCCCCGGGTTCTTCCTCCACCAATGATACTGACTGCAATGTATAGCCTATCTTGTGCTGAAAAATGGCATTAATCCCTACAACGGCAACAACAACAACAACAACAACTGTCTGGATATACTTTCATGAGGAAAAAGGCGTCATGTTAACTGCAGTATGACCAAAGCAAATAGACAATGGAACATGTATGCAGCAGAAATTGTTTAGGAAATGTGTGTGTGTGCTTTGAATTTTTAAAGTAGCTTTAAAAATATTTCAGTCACATCGCTATGATATCTGTAGTGAGACAGTTTATAGCAATGTCTAGCACTGGGGCATCATGCTACATACATATAGCATTTTGTTCCACCCAGTCACACAGCACTGGCCTTAGCAAACGTGTGGCCAGATTTGGATCATTTTGTCGGGGCCCCCTGTGAACAAGGCATTTGGAAAAACAAAAAAAAAAAAACTTTCAAACAAGTTTTATATGATATTGAACTTAAATACTTTTATGTGATATTGAACTTAAAATCAGTCCAACCAGCCTAAGGCCGGCCTTGCAATCAAATTATCCTGACAGCAGGCCACCCAGTGCTAGCACTAACCTCTCAATGCTGAGTGCTAAGTGACGCAGCTACTAGTATCATTTTTAAAAGTATTTGGTATGACTCGGCCGGAGTTCGAACCCACAATCTTCTGCATCCACGGCAGCTGCTTTAACCACTAGGCCACCGGCACGGTTTGTTCAGGATGTAAGACAATGACCACCCCTAACATTACAGAATGACATTGAAGAGAGATGAAGAAAAATAAATCATGTGGTCATGACAAAACATATGCAGAATATTTCATTCTTGCCTGTCAATCGATTGGTCCTATTTTGTGCAAAATATATCATCGCATCATCTCCTTGGAAACATATACTGACTACTTCTAAACTTTAAATGTTATACCTATCTTCAAAGGTGGGAAAAAGACATATTAGATATGAATAGCTATAGAGGTATTTCAATCGGTTCCATTTTTCAAAAAGTATTTGAAAAAAATATTGTTGAAGAGGCTAACTTTAGTTAGTGAAAAGATCAATTTTTCTCACCAACTGCGACAGGGATTTCGAAGCGAATGCAGTGGCATCACTGCAGCCTTTATTATAAAAGAGAAAATAGCCCATTATTTAGAAGGTCACTCAAACGTTTATGCCGCATTCCTGGATAATGCGAAGGCCTTTAATACGGTATGGCATGATGGCCTCTTTTATAAGCTATTCTATCTCGGAGTCAAAGGAAAATTCTGGAGATTGATTCGAAATTCTTTTCGAGACCTTAGGGCCCTTGTTCTGCTCAACGGCCGTCATTCGAAATCATACTCAGTTAATCAATGGGTAGGACAAGGAATAATCCTGTCAGCATGGCTATTCTTAGTCATGATCAATGGCCTAATATTCTTGTTGGAATCAACGAAATCTATAATACAATTTGGTAACTTAAGTATCATTTGTGTTTTACTTGCGGATGACACGACCTTGCTATCCTCATCATTTAATGGTATGTGTGTTTTACTTCGCAATCTACATGACTATGCATCAAAGTGGAGACTCCGATACAATGCTGATACAAGCGATATTGTCATATTTTCGAAGACAAAAATCTTACAAAAATCTATGTTCATGCTTGGAAAATATATGCTGGGGTTACTCTCTCAACAGATCTTTCTAATAATGCTGCAGTGAAAAACGCTTGTGATAACGGAAGATCAGTATTGTATTCCCTTGTTGGAAATGGCATTGGAAAGGATGGTATGAATCCAATTAATAGTGCTAAAATATGGTGAAAAATAGTACTACCTGCTATGACATATGGATGTGAATTATGGTCCAACTTGAGCCAGTCACAGGTATATCATATAGAACTATGTCCAAGAAAAGCTTCAAGAATAATAATAGGTCTTGATCAACTTAATGCTTTTTATATACTTTAAATCAAGAGAGTTCGCTTCAACGAATCATTGACTTTAATAAGAGGCTGCTCCTTCTTGACATTTCATATTTCTCTGTTCCTAACTTTCATCCATCTTCTTCTTCCTAGTATATTGTAAATTTTTAAACAGTTCCTACAGTTCAGGCATCGTATTGCTTTAAAAATGTCTGTATATGGTTGATGTTCCTGTCCGCTTAGGTTTGTGTCTTAAAAAGATGCAAATGAAATTGTTTTTTGCCTGTAATGTTTCATAGAATAATCAGACCATACCATAAAGAAAACATATTGATTGTCCCAACGAGTCGCTTTTGGGAACATTACCGGATATAGAAGAAACTTAGCGTTAATCGAAACATGGGGGTGTCAGGGCCAATCACTATTAAGGTGCCATATTCAAATATGTACTGGGCAAAAAAAAAAAGGAAATGTAATGTTAAGAAAAATAAATAACGTTTTACTTATAAATACACTACATTTACTGAACATAAATAAAAACTTATTCAAAACTACAAAGGTTAAACAAGATATGTTATCCAGATAGGAAAGGAACCTTTTCTTGAATACAGCGCTATAAATTCTCTTTACACTCCTGACCAAACCATTTTTCATCCACTCAACAACAAGCATACGATAGAAAGAGACAAAATTCAGACCTCAGAAATTTAATATAAAAAGAACCGTCATATATTGGGGGAGTCTTGGATAGCTAGGCAAATACGTGATGGAAAACGATTTGTCATGCACCGAAAATAATTACTACGCAAGAATCTCATTGTGTAAAAATCCCTCCCATGTCGTCTGTGGCCACTGAACCTGAAATAAGTAGACCAACCGAAGATTATATCGATCTGAATAGCGGTTAATTGCACATGTTAATCAATGTCATCGAAACAGGCAACACCAAAGACACAGACAATAGAAAGTCTTTTGTCAATAGTGTCAGGCACTATTTGTTCGTCACGTAGATTTATAACTGACCAACGAACTGATCACTGCTGTGCTTGTTTGGTTTGGAGACATGGCAATTTGGACAAGTTCTACGCCATTGCTTTGAATGTGGATGATCATTTAGACCACATATTAGGCTTCAACGGCTGACAAAAGCACGATTTCAGCGTGCAAAATGTCAGGAACTGTTGCACGTGGATACGTAGTCACAAATCTTAATGACCCTGTTTTAAATTACAGGACAATTGTGAAGCAGTCAGCGAGACAGAGATTCAGCACCTGAAGCACTTCTATGTATTACAGGCCTATTGGCATGCTATCGCAGTTTTTTGTTTCAGAAGATAGAGAGATGTGAGAGGAATGGCCTGCGAACGACGAGGCTATAGAATTCGAGGCAAATATGGCACTCCGGGCTTAAATGTCTGATCATCCTACGAGATATGTAGTTCTGCCATGCGTCGAGCTTAGTAATTCCGGCCTCATACACTCTGCCGCGTAAAGACTTTCATTTTGCAAACAAAACCTTGCCATTCATTATTTTCACTACCACCAATCTCTTCATCAATACCTTTGCTATCGTCAAGACCCTCATCGATATGTTCCTAATGTACGATAAGGCTGAGCGGCATACTTTCAAGTTCGTGCTGACTATAGAGGACCCCATCAGCCTCAAAAAGTCCGCCAAATTCGTCAACAGAAAGTAAGCTTCGGGGAATTGCCTTTGAGTCCAGGCTGGCATACAAGTTTAGGAGTTGCTCAAGTGGCGCACCTTTAGACAGTTCGGTCAGAAGCAGGAGTACATGGGTGCCTTGCAGTACTCCTAGTTGGCATGACATCCCTCTGCAACACAGCACGGCCGGCATGTGTGGGGACCAGGGGATTATGGACAGCTTCAACTGAACTCTGGTCAAGTTGTTGCTTATATACCAGTATGGACATAAGCGAATACTTTAGAAATCGAAGTGTCCGAATGAAGCTTCTGTGTTTACTGCCCTGGTCAGCTAGATTCTTTTCGTTAATTTAACATGTGGGTGCCACTTTAGTAGTGCAAAGGAAATTAACATAGGATGGGCATTAAGGGAAGTTATCATTACGTTGTAGCTTGTTTCCTATAATAAAATTTATATGTGTACACGGGGAGTGTAGTATTCACATTTTTCGATCATATCCAGCACAAACCTTGAGAAATACTATCCACCAACCACTTTTTTGTAACACTTTCCAAAGGATGACATTCTAAGTACTATCCAACACTCTTCTTTTTAAGTTCCATCCAACGTGTCACTTTTTTTCTATGCAGTATCCATTTTGTAATATTCTACCCGAAGTTTGAGAACACACACACACACACACACACACCCACACACACACACACACGCACACACACACATATACACACATATTCACATACACACACACACACTTTTGGATATACTGTGTACCAACACTTGTTGCTATTCTATTCAATATCCCCTTTTTCAAGTACTAAGCAATACACTACTATCTAGAACTTACTTGTATTGCTATCAAACAAGCACTTGTTGATATACTATACAACAGAAACGTTCTTCTTACTACTAAAAACCCCTTCAAGTCCAACACCAAATTGTAATAAGCTACCATAAAACCACTTCTTTGATTATCATCTAAACATTGTTTTGTATTACAATGCGAGTCCCATTTTTCAGTACACTTTTTGATAACTGTCCAATAGCCCGATATATAGTGCAAGACACGCCACATGTAGTGACCAATCCATTAATGGTTACACACACACACACACACACACACACACACACACGCACGCGCGCGCGCGCGCGCGCGTGCGTGCGTGGGTGCGTGCGTGCGTGCGTGTGTGTGTGTGTGTGTGTGTGTGTGTGCGTATATAAATACTAGCTGTGAATGATGCATTATTAACAGTTGAGTGTCATTCAGGCTAAAAAAATAGTTGAATCATTTGGAAACATATGGCATTAAAAGTACGTTAAAAATGCATCTACTGTAAACTAATAACTCTTACGCATGTTTAGTTCCAGCAGAGTTATCTCTCTTAAAGTCAAAGGGATACCAGTTAGTGGCATTGTTAAATTGACAGCCTGATATGTTTCCCTATGACAGTGTGTGACATGCTTGCTGAGGTAGGATATAAATGTATGGATAGAAGTATAGTGCTATTAGGTCGCTGATTCAGACATATCACCTGTGCCATTAAATGTAAAGAACCTCTATTCCAATTACTCTCAATGTTAATTTCTCAGATGACTATCATAAGGAACTCCTATGTTAAAATCATGCATATCTCTCAACTCGCGCCGCCATGTTGAATTCCCATAACATGAGCAAAATCTAGAATTGGTCATGTCCCTGACGATAACGACGATTTTTCAATCGCATTAGGTAGAATTCCTTCCCACATTAACTGTGACCACTTTAGCTTCCATCGACTTTAAACTGACCTGCTCCTGGTAGTCCGTCATCAAGACAGTCAACAACAATCCAGGCGTCAATGATAGAGGGTCTTTTATCAGTAATGTCATGTCATGCATTATTTGTTCAGATATGTAGATCTATACTAGATCAACAACACTGATTACCTCTGTGTTTGCATAGTGCGGATACCTGGCAATTTGGACAAGTTCTAGCACATTGCTTTGATTGTGGACAATGATTCAGAACACAGGGTAGGCTTTAACGAACGACAAAAGAACAAATGCATAGTTTAGAAAGCATAGATTGTTTGCACATGTATACCTTGTCGCAAGACAAGAATTTGTTGAATGGTATGGATGTGGCTAATGTTATCATTTTATCATTTTCAAAGTCTCAATCAAAGAAGGACACCATTTGAGACGTTTCAAGGTCTTACACAAAGTAGGAAACGACATCATTGCATCACTGCCCAGAAATGCATCTATTTACCAGTGTTGCCCTAATTAAACGCGTAAGGTCAAGATTGTACTATCCCTTTCACTAAGTTGAGTAAATTACATCTGGCGTAAGTTACATAAACAACCTTGCGTAAGTTAAATTTTACTAAAGTTCCGTAAAACTGCGCATTAATGAAAGCACTCACTGAAGTTTAAGGCAGGCACCTAGCCGTCGTAAGTTTTGCCAAAAAGGACGAAATGACGGTTTTTATAATATACAGACTCAAAAATTCAAAATATCTGACGAATGTTGCAACGCCAACGTGTGTTCCGGGATATAACGCATGTCCTCAATACTGTGTAGAACCAAAGCTTATTATATAAAAGAACTTTACTTTCAAAATTTGCTACCACACCGAATAACCTTATCTGCATTATAAAATATAAAATATGATATAGATAAAGTTATTTCGTGTTGTAACGAATTGTTTACGTGTTTTTTTTGCTAAAACATCAGTCTCCTATGCTTATAATTTCATAAACCTTACACCAGTGAGTCCAAATAATTTGTTTTTTGGTTTCCCAGCATCTAATAAGTATTTCTAAATGTGTAATACGAAGACTGGTAAATTTGGACTGTAAACCAATTCCAGCTGCCGATAAGAGGTGTGAAAGAACCCAACAATCTCTTGAACTATTAGAGGCTCGATTAAGGCACAGTATAAGCATGTGGCTCTCAAATATATTAGTACTTATTGTTTATAGTAATTTAATTATATTATTTCATAGATATATTTTTTAACTTTGATTATAATAAATTGGTGTTGTATATCATGAAAGATTAATGCTAATAGTTTACATTCAAATTATTATTACAATTTCCTAGACACTTTCATCAAATTTTTAAAAAATATGAAAATGAAATATAAGATGTTAGGGTCTTTTGGTGAGCATCTTTAGCAGATGTTATAAAATATTTCATGAAATCCGATAAAAACAAACACATCCAAGAACGTAAATGAGATGGCAAGATAGCATAAAGGAAACAAATACATTATGGATATCCAGGGTACCTCTGGGACACATGCGATGCTATGTATTCACTCACCTGACGGAGACACAAATACAGGAAGAAATGCTAAAAACTAAATCTGTCTATATATCTATTTCTATCTGGTAATTAAATGTGCAAGGGTTGGACAGGGAGCTTTTATGTTTAAAATAAGGTACAACCTATGTTATTATACTTTGTTACGTATATGTAATTAAACTGTTTGTTTGTTAGTTTTAAATTTACTTACTTTGATTTCATTAAATGTTATGGTAATGATAAATGTATTCACTGGATTTGACATTTTCCCAGAAAATTCAATTCAGCCAGTAGATTGTTTACATTGTATTAATCGGTGACCTAGATTCAATTTCTGGTAATAAAAAAAAAAAAAAAAAAAAAAAACGCTTTTTAAATTTTTTTTATATCCATTCTCAGTGACGAAATCATTGATTTCAGTCAAGGTCATGTTCATTAAACTTAAGTCCATTTTCATATTTCAACGTGTTTTTCTAAAGAAATAAATTATTTGTTAAATTTTACAAAGCTTGTTGGCTTCACTCTTTTCTTTGTTACTTTTGAATTCTGTAACCCAGCTATGATGTATGTGTGAATCACAAGGCAACTATTTAGTAGACATCACAATGCCCACTGACCACTGAAATCAACAACAGGCTGGGTTACTCCATCTCTATTGACTGTGTCCATCGGACGGGAAAATAGAATAAGATCACAATTAATTTTGCTATATTCTCAGCCTTTGTTCCTCAGAATTGTACTTTCCATTGTGTCCGAATGATAATACATAAGTTTCAATATTGAATGAACTGATGAATCTGGACTCTCGAACTTGCTAAGGTGTCATTGGTATGGAGTATGGCTATATGCTAACAGATGAGTGAAGGCTCTGGAATTCGAGTGGATAGTAATTTGAATAAATAATTACACCCATATTAAAGACTGAATACAACAATAATGCCGATTCTGCCTCAGATCTGGACGGATTGAGTAATTTCTCAAGTAAACAACGTTATATAAAAGGCACGACGCAACAATAGATCCAGGATGTACGTCAGTCTCTTCTCTAAAATATTGAAAATGAATACCAGTAGTCGGGTTAATAGATAACTTGGCTTTGAAAAAGGCCAATTACAAACTTACATTAACTAAAGAATGGTTTAGAAAATCCAACAGACAATATTAATTAAATATACTTAACAATACATTATGCCAAGCCTACAATAAATGAATAAACTTTTACCTCGATGCATGAATAGTATTGTCAGTGAAATAATTTAAGGTATTAATTATCATATATATATATATATATATATATATATATATATATATGTGTGTGTGTGTGTGTGTGTGTGTGTGTGTGTGTGTGTGTGTGTGTGTGTGTGTGTATATATATATATATATATATATATATATATATATATATATATATATATATATATATAAAGGTCACCAGCAGAAAAAAGGTATAATGACGTCAACGCATAACCTAGAGTTGCTGTTTATCTAGCATTTGGATCATGTAAATTAAGATTTATATACAAGTTAATGTTTTCATCTATATTTGTAACCGCTGTTATGAAATGCAAGAAATAATACATTTCAATTTCAGAAAGAATGCACTGAGCTCCATTTCACTAATTACATCATATCGGAAATTGTATACATTGTTCATTTTCAAAATTAGAAAAAAAAATATTAAAATCGACTTGTCTAATCAAACGTTACCTATTTCACTTTTTTACGCATTTACCTTTCCGCTGTTATTAGTAAGCTGTTATATTTCGATATACATTGTTCGTCGCAGTGAATATCATTTTTGCTTGTGTATATTTTGCCTGTAGTTTTCCCAGTAACAGCGTGGTGTGGCTACCAGAAAGCATCTGATTGTTTGTCGTTGTCTCGACTGGTAGGCATCGAATTTCCCCCTTAGTACAATTTACTAGACCGTGAATCTGCCGCTGTCATTATGGTTGTCAGTTAAATTGTGAACATTATCGTGTTTGCAGAAACCACTATACTCAGAAAACTAACAGTCTAAGAGAAAGGCTTCTACACTATTTCAGATATACATAAAAGCCAACGACATTAACATGGATGAGAATGATGTTTTGCTATCCAGAACAGGAACTGCAGCAGTCATAAACGCTACCACCAGTATAAGAAGAAAAGATAGAAGACACGTGTCACGATGGTTAGAACAAGAGACACGTATAGTCTATTGTGTTTTCACCATGTCATTAGAAGGCTCACTCTCCTGAGCAGAGAACACTATTATGGTTGACCAAATCTATCATCCTAATCAAAAGCAACACCATTAATACTTGATGATTGGTCAAGTTAAAATCTTGACAAATGTATCTGGGAGAAATTTGGAATCTCGTCTCAGAAAAGAAAATCTTGCAAGAGTGGTATAACGGCTTGAATGTCCAGTTAAGCTCTCTCCATTGGCGCCTTCAGAGAGGAAAAGTTTTCCTGCAGCAGAGGCTTCAAGTTCACCATTCTTCTTCATAGACCTCTTTGAAGAAAATATCAAGGTAAGTAAATCCTTATCGTTATGTGTAATGATTGGGTATTGAATTGCTCCATAACCAACGTCTCGTACAGAGCTTCCTCGAATCCAGTAGTTTGTGCTAAAATGACCCAAACATTAACATGTATTTTAGCGATTATTATGTTTATTACTTTTATTTATCTCAGAATAGTGGAATTCTTCGATGGCAAAATGACACTCTCCCTGATGAAATGGTGTTAGGTCTTACTTATCGACGTTGCCGGCCTTAAAAATGGGTTTATATTTAACACGGTTTTGCTTTTGACATTCGTAGCTTGAAGATGAAGAGGAATTCTTCCCTAATAACCCCGCCGCATGATTTTCTTGTAGCATGGTTGAGTTAGTAGGCTTTGCTTGATTTGTGACTTTCTAAAATAAAATTGTTTGTGTTATTATTTGATTTTCTCTCCCTCTTTATTTTTATTTCAGTCCTTAAATGGGATGTTTTCTTTCACATCCGCAAATGAACTTTGAGGTATGTTTCTTTTTGAGTGCCTCTATAACATGTACGGTTGTTCTTTGGCCAGTCTGGCCATCCATCGTCGACTTAGCAAAGAAGAAATGAATGAGACAGTTCAGTTTTAAAACTCTGTGAAATAATGTTTCCTTACAGAGGGTGGAGACGCGAAGAAAGAACACTACCCCCACACTTGGCAAAGAATGAGGCAAATGATCCCGTTGGGCGGTACGAGAGAAGAGGGAAAGGGAGCAACAATGTTCTCTTGTTACGTGTAGGCTCGTACAAAAATAACAAGAGAAAAGAGTGAAGCCAACAAGCTTTGTATATTTTAACAAAATAACTTATTTCCCTAGAAAACAATGTAAAAATTGGAAACAGGACTTACGGTTTGTGAATATAATCCAAAATTTAATCCTAAGATTGAAAAATACAAGTCCGATCATTAAACAGTTCTAATAAAGTCCGGGTTCGAATCTCGATGAAATTCCAGTTTGGAATGCGATGACGTCAAATGAGACAGTTGTACTGGTGGTAACAGATCCTCGATTGAATCACAGTTTATGTTTTCGTGTAACTCCAGAATAAATTTCACCTGAATTTCTTTCTCCCAGAACTTTTTATAAAAAAGCACACTTGTTTAGTTTTATAAAGAATAAATTATTAAATTCCAAAAACAAATGAAAATCAAAATCAGTCTGGCTTCAACAATTGAAACCTCTTGAGCCCTCAAAATTTAAAATACAATTCAATACATTTAATACCAATTGGCAGTTTTAGGCCTTGCTTTTAGATCACATGGTAACTTCACGTGATAGGCTACGTGATTTGCTAATATGAACATCGCAATAAAATAAAACTCAGCATTAAGAGTTTAGTGTTAGGACTGGTCGGCCTGGTGTTAGGAAAATGTGACTGGGTGGGACATCATGCCACATGTCTGCGGCATGATGCCCCAGTGCTAGACATCACTATAAGCTGTCACACTGCAGACATCATAGCGATATGAGTGAAAAATTGTTAAAGCTACGTTAAAAATCTAAATCACACACACACACACACACACACACACACACACACACACACACACATACACACACACACACACACACACACAATGCCATTTATCACGTATGCAAGAATAGCCCTGTCTAAGAACGAAACTCTTACACTGAAAATATATAAAAAAGAAAGGCTGTGTACAATCCAATCAACACGAGGGCCGAAATAACCTTGGAAATAGTCAACCATTATCTCTCAGTGTTTACAAAAACTGTGTACCAGAGTGAGCTAACAATAATGCTTCTGTAATAGGTTTTACGTTCTAAATAAACATAACTTACTTTTAAAAAAATATCGAATCCAGTAAGAATAATCATTACAATAAAAGTAATGAACCAAAATTAAAATAAAAATGAATTTCAAAACTAACACACAAGCAATTTAATTACGTATACGTAACACTTCCCCTATACAGAAAAAGGAAGATTTATATAATAAGTTTTCTTTGTACCATATGTAAATTATACATGAGGTAAAATAAAATTACGTAAGAAAACTCTTAAGAATTATATAAAGTGTACAGGAATTAATATTTCTATACACAGGAAAGTGCATCTTCAATAAAAGTGTCTTTTCCTTTGATGTGCCTGATGTTGAATTAGATTCTTACAAAATCAATCTCCACCTTAATAATCTTTGATTTTTATTTTTCATCTTGTCAAGAAAAGTAAGGGGGTTGTGATTACTAAACACAACAACCGGAGAAGGAGCTGAGCTAATGTAAACTTTAAAGTGCTGTAATGCCATTATTAAAGCCAAACATTCCTTCTCGATTGCTGAGTAATTTCTTGGTGCTTATTTAATTTCTTAGAGAAATAGAACACTCGGTTATCAACACCATTTCTATCTTCCTGAATCAATACTGCTCCAACCCCAACATCACTTGCATCCACAGATAATATAAAAGATTAATTAAAATTTGGAGCTGTGAGAACCGGAGCACTTCTGGGTATGGCGCTAAACCTATCAAAAGCTTCTTGACATTTTTCAGTCCAAATAAACTTGTTTTTCTTACTTAACAAGTTTGTCAGGGGTTCAGCAATATTGCAAAAATTGGAACAAAACTTTCAATAGTATCCGGCCGTACCCAAAAATCGCATTAGTTGCTTTTTACTGAAAGGCACAGGGAAATCAGAGACAGCCTTGACCATTTTACTTGGCTATCTCTCTCAATATACTCCTTTAACATGTTAATGTGGCAAAGTTGTTTTTATTTTCGCCTACCGGGAGTATTTTTGATGTAATTTAAATCATTTACTTTCTTTTTAACTGTGTATTGACCATAATACTTGGCCTGAAGGGGAGTTTTTGGAATTTGCAAGAGAGCTAGGACTCTATCACCAGGCTGAAAACTCCTATCCCTTGAGTTTTTATTATATCTTGATTGCATTCTGGACTGAGTAGAGTGCATATTTGCTCCTGCAACCTCCCAAGCCTTTGACAACTTGTATTTAAAAGCAGAAACATGGTCAAGAAGATTGAGCTCAGTATCTTCATTAGAAAGAAGTTTCTCTTTCAACAACTTCAATGGCCCACGCACAGTATGTCCGAAAACAAGTTCAAAGGGACTGAATCCTAAAGATTCTTGAACGGATTTCCTAACAGCAAACAAACGAAAATGGATGCCTTCATCGCAATCTTTACTTGTATCAAAGCAATATGACCGAATCACATTCATTAAAGAGAAGAGGGAAGGGGAACAACTACTCTGAACGAAGAGTGGGGTAGAGTCAAACAACTCCAAGAGCCAGTGGGAAAGACAACAAAAATACTCAGCTGTGGAACTGACCTGCAAATGCAGCATCATAAGTATCGATCACAGAAACCCCTAATTCCGCACACAGATCATTGGGAGCTGGAAGCACATGCTCCCAATTTTAGACTCTCTTTCTCCGTCGTTTGATTGAATAATTAGAATCAGAGGTGCAATAGCCATGGATATTGATAATGTAAACTATCTAGAATAACAACCATTGGCACATCTCAGTGTCATTCATATCTCTCAGGATCAGCACTGTACCATTGCCAAACTCTATGTGGGAAATGTGTATGTTTGGTTTGTTTACATTGTGTCTTCTACAGCTAAACGTTTACCCAACCACCCCTTACCACACCTATGTATGTGTAATATTATATCAATAGGTTTTTAAATGTGGGAGACCCATGTATCTCATAACATCCAAACTGTGATAGCATATAAGTGTGTTTATATGTAAATATTCCATCTCTCCTTACACTGCACTTTTGCAAGGCCTAATTTTATCTACTCTTTGTCATGCTCTTTTTTCTACTTTACATCCACTTTACACTGCCTGCTAGCCAGTAAGACTATACATAGGTTGGTAAGGGCGTGTGTTCGTAGGTATTGGGTAGTAGTTATGGGTGATACTCAGAAAATGTTAGTACTGTACAGGCCTGTTGGATAGTAGCTACTGCTGTTAGTCAGTGAATGTTGGTTGTTGTTCCGTATATATGTGTACTGTTCAGTCGGCGTACTGGTCAGAAGAGTTATATATGATGTTCAGTAAATATGGGTTATTGGTCAGTAAATTTCTAAACTGGGGTAAACGTTGTAATTACATTGATCCCCTTGTGCCCAGTAAGGTTTTCAACATGGTAGCGTGATATTAATTTGTTTTTACGAAAAAGGGCGTCGTAATGTAATTTCTAATGACACCCTCACTTTTCACCAAAACTGTTCTTTAAGGCCAACTTACTCATTCTCATTGTGCACGCAATGTCGTTTAATGTAAATCTTCCCATATTTATAATAATTTTCCGACACGCGACTCTATTTATCATTCCTACTAATTTAGCTTTAAGTCCCGAAGTGTGGTTTAAAGGTGGACATAGACATGGATACTATACACGACGATTGAGAATGTTAATTTGGTCGATATTTCACGTGCACTAGAGATGCTTGAGGCACGTTGATTCACTAGATAGGAGATATAGCTCTTCAACAGCCACCAAAATGTGACCTCCATGAAACATCCGATCGACATTTTGTACCACAGTCCGACACACATCCCACTTCGGTGGGGCTGACATTCGTCCGCCAATCGGACACGGCCTTGCAATTATATGTTGCTGTAGTAGTATGTTTTCAGGAAATCTTCTGTACTAGTTAGGATATGAAAACCTGTATTTTATGTGACTTTTGCTTGATATCAATATAAATAACTTCTGATTTTTGATATCTGAGATGCTGCGACTTATTTTTTTTAGATCGCAAAATCCTGTGCAATTCAATGTATCAAGATTTGATGATTTAGAGATAGACTTTATAAAAAAAAATATATATGCAGCAATCTATCATTGTTTGTGAAAGGAAAATCAAAGGCTAATTATGTAAATAACCCGTATATAAGTACAGCATTATAAAATTGCATCTGTATCTTGTACAGTATCAGGAATACCGCTATTAAAGGTGACGATGATCTGGATACAGAAAAAGGCAGGTTAGGTGGGCATTTAAACAATACACAAAATAAATCTCAAAAGAGTGTAGAAATAAATAAAATTGGAATCAGAAATACATAACTGCCTAACTGAAACACAGGCATAGATATGATAATATTTATAAATTTCTACATATATTATTGTACCACGCACGTAAGCTTCCATTACGTGGTGTTTACCAAAAATGACGTTCCTCCTCTGCCATTATATATTACATATTGAAGGTTAATTTAAAGATATATTTGCCTTAATTATACGATGTAGGAGTTAACATGATTATCTGCGATGAAACCCTCTCAAGCTACATTCGATCTTGACAGAATAACCCCTGGTCCCCCAACACAAAGTGCTAGAACCAAGCGCTCATCCCAGCACGTATTAGTTGATGATAATCTGGGGTTCATTGATCGTATCCGTATGGCAGTCTAGAGATGATAATGCAAAGCATGTCTGGTCAACATTCAGAGTAAAGCACGAAATTATTTCAGCAATGCTACTATGAATGACGAACGAGCAAAGGCAATCATTAATTATGTCGATCGGGAGAACACCAACATTTTCTCAGAATAAACTGTATTGTTTCCGCCATCGACGCTAGAGTGGACAATGACGTAACCTAGATCAACATAATCCTGTTGGTGAATCGCGAAACCGCCCTGGTGTTAGCACTGGGGGTGTTGCCGTGTTAGATAGAAATTCTGGAACAGGAATGTTAACTAGCAATGACAAACCATGCTGCGAGAGTGCATACGCGGTGACTATAGTTGTTTATGTGATTTAACCGTTAAATAAGCCTGATAAGACGCTATTGCCAATGCGACGTGGTGCTAGTGCCGCAACTAGTATTATCCTAAACTTTGTCTCCCAAAGAATCGCAGAACATTTCGTAAACGCTTTTCAAGGGAAGGGTCTCACAAATCTGCGACGTGAAAAAGTAAAATCGTCGGAAAATAAACTTAGATTAAGTGGAGCCACGATCATCAACATCACTGAACTGGGAAAACGATTAAGATTTCCGATCGATGTCAGAACAGTAACGGAAGAGATTTTGTAAATATGTAAGAAATGGAGCTCAGATAGAGATAATTGACCATAATGCTCATGCATGGACGCCAACTATAGTCTATGCAGGCAATGATAACGATATATTCGATATATTCGATCATATTCATGAGATCAGCAAAAGCAATATGGTGTCCGTGTGGTTGTTCCATAGTGACGAGGACAGCAAAGTCGGTTAATTAGTTCTGCCGTTCGGTGATTTTTATCGTGAGGAATCTCTTCATATGCAGATAACCAAGACTGTATTGAGAAATACGGACGATAACGACGATATAGAACGATTACTGAGTAATTGTTTTACTGTTCCGACTGTTGTTGCTCATTTTGCTCAGAAGGAACATTCATGGAGACCGATACGTGGAGAATTTCTTGAAGATCTTCAGCGATCGTTTGTAGAGTATGGATACGGAGGGTTCTGCAATGCCAAATACAAATTCAGCAAAGTTATCTCAATTGACATGGTTGCATGTTATCCAGGAAGATGTCTTGGTATGGGACAATAAGCGGACTATTTTAAACGATATGGGCATCCTACACATGAGAAGACTAGGGTATCGATAAATGGACCCCTACCCTCTGGGTAACACCAGATGTCGATTTAACAGGATTTGCTGAGATTGAGTCGTTTGAGTTTTCAGCGCATGATCATCCTGTTATTATTGTTTGGTTTGGGAGGCATTTCAATAAACCGAATCCAGAGATAAATTTCAATAAACCGAATCCAGAGATAAATCCGATGGACTGCGTTGCGAACAACTCGCGTGGTTGGGCTCCCATAGTGCTGCAGAGATCTATGCTTGTATAGAATATACTAACACCGCTAATCGTTAATGAAGCAATGATCTCATATCGCCCACAAAATCAGGTTTGGATGCCATAAACTGAAAGTGACAACGGCTATGAGATATCACTCGCAAAAAATCTGGGCACAAAAGCATCGGTACATTTACACAAGCAGCTTCATCTAATCATCGACGACGCTGCACAAGACTAATCATCGACGATGCTGAACTTGATTTTATAATCGCTGATACAACGAGTAAAAGTGCAATTGCGTTGCGAGAAAATGCATGTTTGAGTGACGGAACTAAACTAGCAACTATAGTATGCTATTATGACGGTGACTCACTGCAATATACTCATTTAAGATCTTGGATCCTTGCGTATGTTTCCATACACCTACTGTCGATGATGGGTTTTGAATGTAGCATGTATAGCGGTGATAGACGATAGGTCGTGTGACGAATCGGAATTCGTCTCCAGTATTGAAAAGCAACTTGAATACCCCATTGACGTAGGGAAAGCAGGTATAAACCAGATCAATGTATCCCCGGATTTATCCGAGGGTCAGCGTACGCAGATCTTGGAGGTTTTGTCCAAATACCCGGACGTGTTTACGGACAAACCAGGCCGTACTGGATTGATTCAACACGAGATCAAGCCGAATACCTCAGAGCCGATCAGGATTAAAGGATATCCAATACCCTTTAATGCACGGAAGACCATCAACGAAGAAGTGGGAAAAATGTTAGCACCGGAAGTGATCGAACCTTCCAGTTCCCCGTACTCGTCCCCCGTTGTGTTAGTGAGAAAGAAAGACGGGACAAACCGCTTTTGCATTGACTTTCGGCAACTGAACAAAATCAACGTGTTCGATACAGAGCCAATGCCAGACAGAGAAAACATATTTTCAAAGTTGGCAGGTCATAATTACATTTCCAAGTTAAACGTTACCAAAGGATATTGGCAGGTACCAATCGCTGATAATGCCCGCGAGTTAACGGCATTCGCGACTCCCAAAGGTTTTTATCAATTTAAAGTCATGCCTTTCGGTTTAGTCAACGGCGGTGCGTCGTGCGTTCGTCTCATGCGCAAACTGTTAAACGGTATGGAAAACGTGGTTAGTTTTGTAGATGATATCTTTGTTTATACATAACCTGGGAGGAACATGTTAAGGTATTAAGGGATCTGTTCAACAGACTTCGCACTGATAATCTTACAGCTAAGCCCACCAAATGTTGTATAGGATATTTTGACCTTGAATGTTTGGGCCATCTTGTAAGTGGACTAGGCCAGTTAAAACCTCACCCAGACAAAATAGGAGCAATCAGAGATGCACCTAGGCCAGAAACCAAGAAACAAGATCTTTTCTAGCTTTAATTGGGTTTTACAGAAAATTTGTTCCCAATTTTGCGGCTATTGCCAGCCCATTAACAGACTTAACTAGAAATGGGCAACCAAATAACGTTCCCTGGGGTGTTTGCCAGGAAAATGAGTTTAACGTTTTGAAACAGAGACTGATAAGTGCACCAATCTTAATGTTGCCAGAACTGAACAAAACGTTTGTGTTGAGGATTGATGCGTCCGATACGGGACTCGGGCGGTTTTGCTACAGGAGCAAGAGGAGATGAAATTGCCCATTGCTTATGCAAGTAGGAAATTGCTCTCAAGGGAGCAAAACTATTCCGTGATTGAAAAGGAGTGCCTAGCCTGAGTATGGGGGATAGGAAAATTCCATACATATCATTTTGGGAAGGAGTTTATCTCACACACGGACCATCAGCCGCTCTTATACTTGAACAAAGCAAAGGTCGCAGACGCAAGATTGATGCGTTGGGCGTTGTCTTTGCAACCTTATAGTTTCCGAATCGATGCGATTCGAGGGTCGGAAAATGTGGGTGCTGATTTTGTTAAGTAGGTTATAATTAGCAGATCATTTTCGTTCAGTATTCAAAATTGGATGTTTTAATAATTGTTTATGTCCGGATTCCATGATTTTCCAAAAGTGTTGCCACTTTTTTTTAAGGGGGGGGGGATGTATTGTCACGGAATTGTATAAATCCTTATATTTATTAAATGCATGTACTCGGGTTTCGTTTCTTGTGTACAACGATACCCAAGGGTGATTTATGTATGGTGTACATTATTTCGAAATAGTGAGTTCGGTTCATCCCTGCCGCACGTGCGAAGTGCTCTCGATGGGATAAAACCGATTTACATTTAGCACGGCTACATCGTATGCATATAAATCCCCACCTTAAAGTGATATATACACATTACGGAACGTCTTGTCAGTAAGCAGTCTACTTAAAGACTTGCACATCTTCAGCTGCAGGGGTATGCAATTTATAAATTTCTTATGTATATTATTACTTATGTACATTGTAAGTTAGTGTTATTGTACTATCACGTTCATTTTTGTATGTTTTCATTGTAGATTTGGCTTGCGTAGTATAACGCAAATATTGTCTATTCTTATTTGTGACTTAGCAAGAGATTTATATTCGCAATGTAACGTTGCAATTTATTAAGAAACGTTTAGTACCATAGGAATCTCATCAGACACAGGTTCACTTCTGAACCTGTTTGTTGTTTTTGTAATATTTTACCGATAATGTAATATACATAACTTACCGTATATAACGTCATTACGGTTTATCCTATATGCCCGTGCCATGAATACAACACGGTGTTATATGTATTTTCAGCTGATCAGAGTGACCCGAGTGACCAGAGTGATCAGTGTGATCCATGGTAATCGTGGTCGACCTGGTACGAGTTATAGAGCTAAACAAAGAAGTTAACCATAGCAGCAGTAGAGCTTAGTGAACAGTGTTGCTGGTCAAGTAGCAGACGATCGGGCGTTGCTGACCGAATTGGTGGGCGCTGATTGCTTGATTGACCAGTGTGACTGGTAACAGAGTGTAATATTGACGGAGTGTTTTGTGTTACTCCATGCTTGTAATCTTTTAGCCGTATGCTAATTTTGGGGGTTTTGTTATACCCAGTGTTTTGAGAGTGTTTAGATATTTTGTCTTATCATTTTACTATTTGAGTAAAAAATATCTCATTTTTCACTATTTTGAGTGAATACATCATTTTTACTTTTGAGTAAAACGCTTTATTTCCATCGTGTGATATTACTGTGAATCGTCACCCTTGTCCTTGTACTGTGTGAGATCATTTATTTGTATTTATATTTGTTGCATAGGTTCGTGCGAAATATGTTAATTTGTCCAATATTTGGATCTATGCACGCACGTATCAATCACAATTCTTTTATCATTTAAGTCATACATCAATAAACATTGTACTTGTATCGCCATCAATAGTGTTCTGTTATAACTCCGAAATCCCAACTCGGTTGTCTTGTTATATCTGGAATAATCATCTTATTCCACCTACTTCAGCTCTTATTTGTCACTTTGAAGACGTTTTGTTGATAAGTAAATATAGAATATATTTCAGTACAAGGTTTTTTGTTTTGTGTAACCATACATTTCCGTTAGTGCCCTATTCACGTTTTTATATAGCACCCTAATATTGATTTCCTCTTACACCCCCAAGTGCCGCGTAACGCCAGTTGCGTTCTATATCCCATAATTTTACTAAATGTTATTCGTTGGAGAAATCAAAGTTTTCTTATTGGTATTGTCTGATTCTATTAGAAATGAGAGAAAATCAGTTTCATATACATCTGTTTAAGAGAGAAACGCAAGTAGACAGAAGTGTGAACTAGATACAGATATTTTGAAAGCAAAAATTTGCGAGAATTAAATACAAGAAGTGTAAAAATAGAAGAAAAAATTACAATATTTTATTAAGAAGAAGTTGGATGAAGTGAGGGTTAGGATTAGAGCTATACGAAATGTCAAGAATTAGACGCCTCTTGTTAACGTCTATGGTCATTTAACAGTAAGGAAAGAATTAATCGGATTTAGTTGAAATTAAGGTATTTCACAGCGTGAAGTTGAAATCGGTTGATCTTTAAATGCTTCCTAATTATCCAAACATTCCTAGATTGAACATTTCACGAAACATTCCTCACAAAGTCATATATCATATAAAGAAGCTGCATGTGTTTTAAAGTCTTAATTAATAAAGCTTAAAAACTAAGAAACATACTATCATAGTCACGGAAATGTATATGTCGAGATATTGAAAATGATAACCAATCGATATATATGAATATAACCTTTTCGGACAATACGAATAACATATCTGATGCGTGAGATTAATGGTAACGAGTCATAAGGAATATTATTCGTCTAAAGCACAAACGTCCTGATCATTTAAGTATAAAACTGTTCTTTTTCTTACACAATTCTACCTTACAGAGTATTTATAATCTGGCACAATTCTACCAGACGGATTATTTCTAATCTGGCAAAATTCATTTTCACTATTTTAATAAATGCGAGAGGTAATGTACTTAGGACAAGTCCATGTTATTTTTGAGCACATGGAAACAGCCTGCTGTCTGCTTAAGATAGTTAATAGTTTCCATAATGACCACATGCAAAGCAATTTAATCTACATTACTTGAAAGTTTCACAAATGTATTCCAACATTCTCTCCAGTGTGCATGTTGTCAGTGCAAACAAGTTTAGATTATTCCTATAATGTCTCAGGAGTACGGGGTAACTGTGTCGTGTCACCTAAGATAAAAGCCTATAAGACTGGCACATGCAGTAATGTGTTGATTTGATTCAACCTTTGGATTACTTCAAATATTCCGTGTTTTCTTCCTGTTACCCATGATGTAACTTGGAAAACAAACGATGCAGTGATATGGACTTAATTACAACCATGGGAGGAAAAGTCATTGTATACGCATTTTTTGCAAATCATTCTCTTAGTACAAGGTAAGCAATTTAAGATAGTAGAACAATATTATCTCTCTCTCTCTCTCTCTCTCTCTCTCTCTCTCGATATATATATATGTATATATATGTATATATATATATATATATATATATATATATATATATATATATATATATATATATATATATATATTCAAATCGTATCATTTAGGCGATGTGCACGAGTGGATTATGTCGCTGGACGTTCTAGTTTTTTCAACCCCTACCCTCGTGTTATTTATGTTTCACTTCTACTCGTCTTGTCGTCTGTTCACGCCCAGCCTTTGTTTCCTGCGATAACTTTCCGTGATTTTATCATGATAATTTGCTTATAGAGATTATAATTTCTTTTTTCTAAATTAATACCGATATATAAGCCACGATTTAAATCACATCGTTTTTATGCCACACAAACTAAATATATCCGGTATTTAATTAGAACAAGAACATTTTAGTGTTAGTATATACCGACTTGCTTCGGAATCAGATTTGGCAAGATCTAACTGTATCTTTGGCACAGGATGCTCACACCCACCCTCATTTCGTAAATTCAAGTTACTCTTGTAAACTGATCACATAAATATAAATGACTTAAGAGAGCGGTATTATTGGGTTGGCCCAATCTGTAAATTACATTTTGGTCATTTTGCAAACTCTTTAGCCGTATCTGAAAACAAAGCTAGGCCGACTTATTATTACATCAAAGTCTGTGTGTCTTTGTTGTCAGCAAAGTAAGGGGAAATAACTTCGGAGAGACGCGAAAGGCGTGGGTTGAAATTTCCTTATCAATGGTTAATTTTCTTGCCTTTATTGTAAGGCAGTTTGCTTTTTGTCCTAGCTCACAAAATAACCGCTTCTGATGTTGCACGTGCAACTTTGTGGTGATTGGCATGCTGAAGATTGTTATACTTCCTCATGTGAAAATGTGGCAACAAAAGAAGGATATATCTTAAGAGCTTATCAATAGCATCATTTATGCACTTAGGTTGGAACAAGCTGTCATATTTATTTATTAATTTAGCAAGAATAAGATCTATTGCAACACGGCTGGTTAGGTACTCCTTATATGTTCTTCTTTGAAAGCTGGAACGGTATGCTTGGTTTAGGTTATTGATACTGACTTACCCTATATCATTATGTCGCATGTTTTTTGAACATTTTGTATGCACGGAGTGAAGTGATGGCATTCACTATAGTTACGGATTTTAAACAGACCTATTGACAGAGAATGGAAATGAACACAGCATTTTTTTATTTGTATCTAAATTGCCGAAAGTAAAACTCTTTTGAAGATACAGCAGATTCTAACACTCTCACCTATATTCACCTGGAAATATTATTTTTTTTTAATATTCTGTGGCATATTCAAGATGTGCCATAATACGTCATTCGTTTCGAGTTTAGTAGCTGCACACTATTTCTAAAATATGTCAAACTGAATGTTGACGACTATAATAGTAACATTTGGATTCTGTATGAGTCACTTCAAAAGGGTAGTGGATTTTGTATTACTCATTTTTCTGTGGTTTGGTGTATTTTGTATTACTTGTGCATTTATATTCTCACAATCTGATGTTTATATGGCACATAAATGCAAGAAATTTTTAATGTCCACCATTCCATTTTATTCATTCAATTAATTTAGAAACTTTACTTGCCTATAGTGGACCACACTAACATGTAAATCATTGAAAACAAATGATAGGTTTTGTGTCTCTTCGTCATTTCTTGTGCCTTGCATTGTGTTTGGGTTTAGTAAATATAAAGGCCTATTCTTTAATTCTGCTTAATCCGCCAGTTCTGACCAGTACAATGGATTCGAACCGCACAAAAGCGTCTAAAACTACGAAATGAAATAATACAGGGAATGGATCATACTAAAGACATCAAACAGGGATTACCTCAGGAGCTCAGAGCTTCTTGCTTGTCTCGCAACCATGAAAAAAGTGAGACAAGTGGATTGTGAGGACTGACAATAAATTTATATGAGACCCTTAATCGAACTTTTCTAAGGCTTCAAGAGAAAAATGTCAGTTTTCAAACGTAGACTGAAATGATGGATGTTAATCAATGTTTTGTAACCATTTGTTTGGCAAATTTGAACAATAATTATTTTTTTATTTATTTGAACTTCTTTTTAAAAAAGTTTAAAAGGGCGAGTAATTAATTAGATTTCCACTTTATTAACGCAAGGAAAGTATCAAATTTACTTTTTTTGCTGACATAAACGTTCTCCGAAACCCTCTAGTTTACTGAAACATTTATCCAGATTCTGTTACGTTGTTATATTCCAACATGGGAGTGATATTTGGTTTTATATAGTCTAGATAAAATTTTCTTACTTAGTCTGTATTTTAGTTTCCGATAAGAAGTTAATCAAGATAATGATTAAACCATTTGATATTTGATAAATGTAGTAAACCAAGATGGCGATGAGAATCCATATACTAAATATGATTTTATTTAAAAGCAAGTTCAGAAGTACATGTTACCTCCTTGTTTGTAAACTAGGCCATCTTAGTAGTTTAGGGCGAAAAATGTGTCTGTTGGAATTAATAATTGCGCAGATCATTACTATATTGTAATTGGGAATTTGACGTTATAGCGCATGTTATAGGAATTTAGCTTAGTTGTTCCACTTGGGCGGTCTACGAGAATTTACCATTGTGCATCAGGGCACTTGAGGGATCTATACCAATATAACCTGGAACTTTAATTCGCCTCTTGAAAGTCGACGTAAACTTGATACAGGAACTTCGTTTCATGGGTGTAAGGGAATTTAACATTACAGCACATGTTATGAGAATTTAATATGACAACGCCACTTGAGGGATATGCATGGCTTTAACATAAGAGTTCTTTATGAGAGTTATCTACGAAATTAACATTGAGGGCAGCACTAAGAAAGGTTCTGACTTTCAATGGTACACGTGAGATCCAAAATAGATCAGCTCTATTATTCTATCTATCTATCTGCATCTATCTGCTGGAACCAAACAGGGGTAATAGTAATCCAGTTACAACAGACTCATTTTCAATGAACTTAATATCAGATGTTTCCAAATGATTAAACTATTGATTAATACATTAATCACAGCTCGCGTTTCTGTTTATATCTAAATGTAATGTTCCCTACCACTTTAAGGTTCCCCCACCTGGGTTTGTACCATTGATACTGTTGTATAGAGAAAGGTACATATACATATGTGCGTTGTTACATAAGTATATATATATATATATATGAAGAGAGCAGGTATATATATATATATATATATATATATAAAGTTTAAACATTTTTTGATTGGTCACTGCATATGGCGTGTTTGACACTATAATGACTTGTAATATAAAGCGGTGTTTAAATGATAATCAAGCAAGTAGGTATATGATAGCTTACTGAAAGTGGGTTTTGGATATCATATTAAAGAGTGTTTAATAGTAATCAAAAAGAATATGTTCGATAGTATATCAACAAGTGTTTGTTTGACAGCAATACAAAATAGGTTCCGGATATTAGTCTGTTGGTTATTACTCTGAAATGAGGATATTTGATATTACATCGACAAATGGTGTTGCATAGTAATCAAGAGGTGTGTGTTAGTTCACAAAATTCGGATAGGATATCAAAACGTGGATGCTGGATAGTAATTAATACGTTACTTTGGATAGAACTGAAAATGAGGGTTCTGGATAGTACTGAAAACGTCGGGAGTTTGCTTGTACTGTAAAACGTGGTTGGTAGATATTAATGAAAAGGTGATGTAGATGGTAATGATAATGTGGTGTGGCGGGTTACTGTCGAAAATGTCAACACTACATTTCCCGTATAGACATAGAAGTTTCATAATAGGAAAACAGGCTGCAACATAATAATAAGTTCCCTCATTGCCACTGCTCTCTTAATTTTTATTACACTCCTAAAGTGGAACTCGCATGTTAAATTACCACTGAACCTAGCTGATCAGGGCAACCAACACGGAATCTTCATACAGGCGTTACGATCTCAAAAGCAATCGCTCACTGACATACTGAAATCAAAGCAACAGCTAGACCATAGCTCACTGGAAGCGCTCCATGATGTCAAGGTCCCGACGGATGCCGGCCTTGCTGTGTCGCGCGCGGGTATATCACTCCTAGGAGGAGTAGCTACAAGGCAACCGTGAACTCCATCTTCTGACTGACCTGCAGAAAAGTGGGTCACTAGAGCAACCCGTGCTTGTAGGTCCGCCTGAGCGCAACGGCAATTCCGGAAGCTTCCTTGCTTTTGTGGAATTTGGCAGGCTTTATGCGTCTGGTGGGGTCCTCCATAGTATACGCATGCACATTCTTGTAAGTATGCCGCACAGCCTTATCGTATATCAGAAACAAGACATTAGTCTGGTGTACCTCGATGAGAGTTGAAACCATAGAAAAAAGGTCTGACAACATTGTGCGTCCCTGGGGCTTAAATTTTCCTCGCAACATATTTCACCTGTCAGTGTTGGAAGTCTTTGGGATCATTGTTTCCGCCGCAAGCATTATTACATCCTCCTCCCCCCTTTTCTAGTAACACTTGGTAGTGTGGAAGACTACCCAAGACAGTCTTCCCTCACCCTATCAAGCGAATTTGGCCTTCACCTCGGCTGTAACGAGCATGCAGCTTAGCCACGCGCCGATGGCCGTTATGCCTTGGGTCAGTTCAACATCGATCTTTTGCAAAAACTGAGCGCACCTCTCAAGAAGTGGAGTTGCCGACGACATTCGGCTAAATATGCCTGGAAGTAGTAAAGGAGAGAAAGTTGCTTTTCCTCGGGGTACATATGTTGAGACAATCTTGACAGCAAGATATCCAGGGTGTTCTTGCGATGTTTTTCAACCTTGTCTGGGCACATTAAAAGGACTTTGTTTGCTCACACAGGCTCCAATGAAGGCTTTCGAGCCGTTGGCCATGACGACCAGAGGTCGGTTGCTGACTGTTATGAACATTCGCCTGGAATGCAATCAGTACGCAACTATTTTGAAAGATTTAGCAGGTGTCTACGAAGTTTGGACGTTGCTGTTTCTTCCGCCAAACGGGGATTGAAAACCTTGGCCTGATTGGTTCGTACCTTCGAAACACTACCGTTCACTGCTATTGATTGTGTGTGGCCTGTGCAATTCGAGGTCGACACCATACAATACCTTTTCTAAATCGACGACGCTCAATATCCGGAGAATCTTGATCGAGGCAAGAACATTGTTATCGCTCACGCAAAAGAATTCCACCAACCACTTTTGCATTATAGATAATGTACCTAATTTTCGACGGTACGCCCATATTTCAAAGGTGGTCTGCCATTTTCTTCGGGCCTAATATTATAGCCTGTGCAACATCTACTCAACATGATATGTACTTGTTACGTAGGTGACTGCAGAACTATACCCTGGATTTAACCACCAACAGTCCATAGAATTGCCGGACTTGGTCGCATCACGTTTGGATATGTAATCTTGGACGATCATCTATAGCTCCCCAGTAAGCGACCATGTATCAGGCAGTGGTATTTCGCAAGAAGCCTTCAGCAAATCTAGCTCTACTGCTGTCTGCCACAACAAACCACCATTTCTCCACTATGATAAAATGAAGTTTCCAAAGATGAGCAGCACTACATATAGAAAAATGCTTGATCCAGGAATGTATGTCCGCAATGCGTGCGTTGGGTCACAACCTCGGCGCCAAAAAGCACGAGCAGAAAGAGAAGGTATTCAAGGTTGACACTATGTTTACATCTATCATACATCCCTTGCGGCTATCAAAAATCGCAGCCGAAGAAACCGGCGAGGATATCAGAGACGTGGAGAGGGAGATCGAGATAGGGAAAGGAAATGGCGGCGGAGCCAAATATTTACATATGTCAAATAACAACCACGATATCAAATATATGCTTGTAATGAACGTGAGGTTGGTGAAAATAGCAGCCTTTATGCCACCCAGTCGGAGACAATTTGCGTTGTCGAGTAGTGATAGAAAAAGGCGATGAAATGCTCATCGATATGTGCCGGACGTGGGAATCTCGCGTTAGGACAGGCGGAAGGAAGTAGACTGACCCAACCTTGTAGGTGGTTTTGAAGAGGACGTCTGCATAAGGCAAAGAAAATAGAAATTCACAATCCCGAGGAGCCAGAAGAATCCAGCGAGGGACCTGTAGCAGAATGGAGATTTTCACAGAACCTACAAAACCCGAACCAGGGGCTTCAAAATGTACAGATGCTCCGTGCAACTATATTCACAAATCGAGCGCTGTAAGGAAAGAGAATTCCTCTCCCACAGCTTGTGGAAAACATTTGTTTTTTCAACTAACTTCGAAAGGTCGACAAGGCGTTATCAACACAGAAGCCATGGGTTAGGATTGTATTGGAATATATTGGTGGGAGTGAATATAGGGAGCGGCATGAGTTCCTTTGCGAAGTGAATGAGATTACGGGGGTAGCGTTCATGAACCAGGAATGGCTACGCTCGACGAACGGCACAACTACATAACTCTTAGGATTGCCTCACGTTACACCACCGAGTTCCAGCTTTGCTTCGACTTCCACTGACCATTCTACTCGCCTTTCTCTATCTTTAGAATAAAAGAAGGCGACGAGCCGCTATGAGGTCTGTAACGTGCTGAACACTGTCTCGCGGTGTGTTCGACATGGCGTTTTCTCTGACCAGCTACTTAGCTTTAAAGCTAACTGGCTGTGGCCGGTACACATTTCTCGGAGATGCCAGAAAAGTGAGACTAACCCCGGTAAAACCTAGCTCGGAAGGTCAGGAAGTACCTCGACGACTAGTTAGAGGCCAAAAATATATATACGCACGACGTTGACAAGGATCGGCACCTTCAGATCAGTAGTTAGGCAAATGGCCCACAGCACGGCATGTCCATGAACAAGTCTCTCTACGGGTGCAAAAAAGTGGTGAAATTATTGGAGAGAAATTAAACATGGCGGTAAGCTGGATCACAGGTATGGTGATTCCGACGGCGATCACGACGAGGAGATAAATCAATACTTACGCGCCTTAGCCGCAACCTTAAAAGAATGCGTAAACTTGAGCATCGATTCACTAAATCGCATAAATAATGTTAATATGTATATTTCCCTGGATATTACCTCAGACAAAGCCCGTGTACGTCCACGATGCAACAACAAAAAGCGTTCTAGATGAGTCGGCGGGCGTTTTAAAATTTTGTTCTGACATACAATTGATACTGCAAACAGACTATGATCACAAACATGCGGCAATGATAGAGGAAGAAAAATAGCGTCTTGTGGGTCTTGTTTATGTTAGAAATAGCGTTGAGCTGTTCCAAAACTGTATAACGAAACAGATCGGGTTTTTGGATTTCGCGAGTTCTATCAGTGGCGAGAATCTTCCGATGGCTAATCGCTATGAAAACGTTTTAGCTGTGTGGTGTGACACTGACACTGAATTAAATGCCTGGCTGCGGATTGGTCCCTCGAAGTCAATAAATTTATGGAAGACTGTTTGCAGGGGCAGAGAAAACCAGCGCAGTGCCTATTAAGAAAAGAGTACGATCTGCGCTCTCACAGATGAGGAGGCTATTATTTCCTACGTGCATAACACCATCGCCAATATATATCGTGGCACGCAAGCATTTTATATCATGCCGCTGTTTATTAACGTTTATATAAGGTACCATTATCGATATAAACATAAGGTGATTTCATTCTTATCTTTTGGAGATTTACATATTCGACAAAGGTGGCATCAGCGACGTTCGCGCTGCTCTTACCAAGTTGTGCGGACACTCACAACGAGTCAACAAGCCACCATTATTTTTTGTCCCAATATGGAATCCGTTTTTATTTCCTCATCGACGCTGCCATCAACTTATCGCAGCTATTTGATGAAGAGCCCATACTCACCGGTATCATGTTCGACGGCTTAATTACCTTAGCCATCTTCGAGCTCGTTACTATCGTACCTCAAACAGCTCATGGAGTAAGTATGAGTCTGTACCCAAAATCCAGCGTCTTGCAAGAATTTGGTGAAGAATATCATAGGTAGAAGCCACCCTGAGCCAAGAGCCAGATCAGAAGTGGCGTATCTAGAAGAACCAAACACCGTACTTTCAGCAAAGTGACGGCGTGGACGACACTCAGGAAATCATATTCATGGCTTGCCTTATTGCATGTGCCACCATGTTGACCGCTATCGTCGTAGCAAATAATGCGGTTGCTGTCAAAGATTTGCCAGACTCTTCCTGGACTCTCCCTGGTGACCGAAATCATCTACCTGACCCGCCTACCTAGTCATGTGCAAATTGATAAATGGACGCACTCCGTTCCTCACCCTGTGACATTCGCGATCAGAAAATCCTCTGAGAAGAATGTTCAGGAATTTGCTTTCACCTCGCATGAGGAAACGCTCGCTGAGTACGTCCATACATCTGAGGACTTTTACACCACAATGGAGCTTATTCCACCGACCTAACCATATAGGCCCTAGTCGCCCTCCCGTTTGTTGGTACCATCTACCAGTTTTAAAATCAAAAGGCATCAAGGATATAGAAAATGCATAAAACATAGTAGTATCATTGATCAATTTATTGGCTCTAACGTATTTCCCGCCATGGCCCATAAAGCTGTCCATTTATTGGAGATTCAAACAAAAATACAAACAAAGGGTGCAAGAACACTGTAAAGTTTCTATGAGTTATGACCTATCACCATTAACTGCCATCAGAATTATTCTGCGAGATACTTGTCACCAAACGTATTATATAGTTTGGATAATCATCTACGTTTCTGATGGCAAGAATTTAACATTAATGTTACTTATAATATAATAGGTATTGGAATTTGGCTGGAATGGTATAACACCATTTCGAGACTTTAACATGATGGATAACATTATAAGGCTGAGTGGAAAGTTAATAGCAGGGCATAATTACAGAAAAGAACAATGCTGAAACTCACTAATATTTAATTACCTACACCTCTTTGAAAAATGTTGTGAAAAACAACAAGTTATAAATTGCTTAATGTTTACACCGAGTTCCATTGATCGATTCATCCAATGACTGATTTTTAGAGAGATCTAAATTAAGCAGTAACCATAAAACCCAATGATTTTTTTTTTAATTTAAAATTATCAGTAGGATCTTGTGTCCCTCTTATCCAACTCAACTCCTCACTCACTTATTATAATACTCTCAATATCTAACATGTCAATGACAAAAGGCAACACGATTACAGATGAAAAAATATCAATAGATACATTCACGTAATTACCGACAACAGCAAGATTGAAATTTTTACAACAGTATAAGGAAGCAGAACAAGCTATCCTCTTTGAACAGCAACAGCGAGAAGAAGAAGAGGCAAGAAGAAAACGACGGGAAAAAGAAGCAGCAGCAGAGAAGAAACAAGGTCTAGGAGAGAAGGAGAACATTGAAACTCAAACGGTAAGGCTTCTCTTAGACATTTTGGCAGAGTTAAGGAGCCTGAAACAAATGCATCAGACTTTTTTTATTACGACCCAAGGGAGAAAGACATTCCCGAACCAAACAGCCCAACCCGGTTAGTACTCCTGAGACACCATCCCTAGTGATTTCTACTAAATCATCGACAGGAACAGGTCCAGAAGTGGGCTCTGACCGTGGCAAAGGTTTAAGGCAGTTAAAGCTGATTGCTTCTTGTTCCTGAGTTTATTTTTATTTAGAAAACAAACACCCAACGGTCCATTTTAGGGCCACCCACCTCTTTCGAAAAGAGTTAATATTCATTGTGCCAAAATCAATTAAAACTAAAATCCGTTTTTTAGCCCATGATAGTCGTGTGTGAGTGCATGAGTGTAGGACCTTTATTATTCTAAAAAATCAAAACTAGGAGACACTTAACCTTTTTCTGTCTGGTCTATTTTGGTGCAAATTTTACAATCCAATTCACAACACAACACAATACTTTAAAAATGTTCATAGACTTCTCTGTGTTTGTTCACTCTCTCTGTTTTTTGAATGTCTTCACTTTCACAGTTTTGTTTTTTCCTCCTCTTCTTCCTCACGTTTTTCTCGTCTTCTTTTCTTCTCTTTCTGGGTTTGTTGGGGTTCTTCCTTTGCCGAGGGCACATCTTCCTCCTCCTCTTGCTCCTGTTGTTTCTTAGGGCAGTCTGAAGACCAATGTCCTTTCTCTTGAGAATGATAATAGGTATCCTGACTTTTATCTCTTTTGATACTGGTCTTGCTTTCTGACGGTCAGGACATTCTGTAGCCCACTGCCCGTTCTTCTGACAGATATAGCAAGTATCTTGACTTTTATCTCGATAGGAGGGTGAGTAGTCAGTCGGCTTGTCTGAAGAAAACTTTCGTATGACACCTGGCAAAACTCTGATCAGAAGTTCGATCTTTAAGGGCTCATCCATCGTGTTGGTCGGCTTGAGAGTGAAATGAACACTGAGAAGGAAGGCGATGGTCCTTTATGTATACACTGACCTAACATGAATATAAAGGCGACTATGGTGTTTCATATGCAGTCATTTGACTTTGTGCAGTCAAGATGAAACGATCGCATCATTTCGTGAAGAAAGGAGAAAACGTTACTTATCGCCTCGCACAGTAGCTGAAGTCTTGGCTGGGATTCATGCTAGCGATTTTGAAGATGACATGAGTGAACCAGAATCCAGACCCAGGGAGTCTACACCAAACCAAAGTCCGCCATCACCAGCAGTAAACCCTGAAACGTACTACCACATTCTAGAGACTGACAAACGTTCCTCTAGAAAATTTAGAACCACAGCCTACACGTACACCGTGAATTTAAAGATTTTAAGTCCTACGTACCACTGGAGAAGGCAGAGGGGTTCATCACCGATGTGTAGGATTCTTTGTTAACCACACTGAAACAGCAATTTGAAGCCAAAGAAGACGATCGCTTTAGACTTTCCATTCATCACGATAGTTTGAAGTCCCCCGTTGGGATCGAATTTAGCAGCCCAGCAGAATTGACACCTTCCAAAGTCATCGACAAGATTCAACACGTACAGGAATACAACGACAAGTTTCACATCACCTACGGAAAAGCGACACTATTCATGACCCACGTTTCTCTTCCCCAAGGGATGGGACGCAGAAAGGTGTCATTGGTGGACGACCATCTCAGCATCAAGCGCAGTATCGTCCAAATTAACAACCCTCAAGATAAAATGTGCTTAGCCCGTGCCATCGTATTGGGACGAGCGTATGCCGACAAGAACGACACGGCAGAATGGAACAGAGCCTAGCAAACTATTTAAAAACCTAGCCGAGCCAAACAACGAAGAGAAGCAGAACTCCTGTTACAACAACCGGGGATATCCAAAGACACATCCTGTGGCATTCCTGAAATGCAAAAATTGCAAGACGTTTTGGCTCCACGCTACATTGAAAGTACACCCTCAAGAAGTGCGCGGACCTCTGTTGTTTCGAGGCAAAAATTTCCAAGACGGAAGATATATTCACGTCTATCATCACGTTGAACATTTTGATGCCATTACCAGTATCATCGGATTCCCTGGATACAATTATTACTGTGAGAAACGCGACTATGGCTATAACAATCGAGAGGAACACAAGCATTGCGGATCGAAATGCTCAGGATGTTTGGCCTGTAAACCCTGTCTTGACGAACAACAACCTCGAGTGCATTGCCCTGCTTGTCAGCGTACTTTTGTTAGCCCTACCTGTTACCAACAACATTTGAAGACGTAAGGTTCACAGTAGATAAGTGCTTGTCAGCTCCTGAGATTGTGCCCTACTTGTGGACAAGTGATACAGCAGCAGGGAGGCTGAACCCTACAACTATGTACGGAGGGTCCATTCGCAAAAATAAAGGTTCCTACGAAGGGCTAAAAAAAGGTCATTAACGCTAAACCGAAGCTGTTAACCAAACGCAATTTGATACAGGGGAAAACAGACCGCAATTAAGTCAAATCGTGTGGGTTAGCTCATCGCTGTTACTCCATGGTTGACTTTTTTCAAATGTTAGGCATGTTTTCTTTGCCCAGCTGTCCAGTCAATTTTGGTCGTTTCACCCTCTCTGCTGCTCTGGTTTTTATCCAAATATTTTATCAAGTCCGTTACGATATCTCGACCTAGGATCATGTAAATGTATTGTGATAAATCCTTGTGGTAGCTTGCGTGTGTGCAAAGACATTTTTAATTTGATCATATCCATGTTCCCGACACCAAGTATAACAAAAATTTTGTAAAGTATGATTATGAACTCCATTAAATGCAACTAAAATAATGCAGTTATCTCTGATTACTTTTGGTATTTGTGTATACCGCTGGGTAGCATAAATCACGTCTGTATTTTTGTGTCTGCCTCTGGAAAATGTTACGGCAGGATTTGATTGTTTGTCCAGCAATACATCATCGTACACTACTAAATTATTAATACATCAATCGAGGTCATCAACAGTTGGGGTTTCATCAATATTGGTGATAAAATCAATAATATTACCGTCTTCGTCCAACAACTTTGCATCTTATTAAAATCTTTAAGTACTTCATAACGTCTCTGATCATCTACAGATGGCGCTACTAAATGTAACTTATCCCACTTGAGCCATCTCATTATCAGATTAAGCAATAATTGTGTTTTACCAGACCCTGATGGCCCAATTATTATCATCCTGATAGAATTTGGCAATGCTGGATGATGCTTGACTGGCTCCTGCTTTCGTGTCGCTGTGAAGTCAATTATACCCATATGATAAATAATATGAATCTATATTGTATTCGATGCAAGGCACCCACCCCAAACAGTAGAATACAACAATAATAACAAAAAAATAAAAAGCGCGCACTGACAGGCAAATGTGAAAATGTGTTACAAACAAATACAGATGTATTCCATCAAAGATAGGTGGTGATATCGCTACTTTGTTGGGAAAATTACCAGGAACTCCATCAGCAAAGTATCCCGGAGAAAAACATCTACCCGGATACAATTACTTTGGTTATGGAACTCGACTTGATATTCGACTTAACGAATGAGATCAATCAAAACTAGGAGAATATCCAATAAATAAGACTGATCAAGCTTGTCACGTTTGTGACGTTGCGTATAAAAGCAAGGATTTACAACAACGACATATTGCTGATGTGAAATTGATTCATGCATTAAATTCTATGAAAGATAAATCTCTCAGAGAAAAACTCGCTAGTTTTCTAGTGAAATCTGCGATGAAGGTTAAACTAATACTAGGGGCTGGTAATTAATTATATAACTATTATAATGGAATCGGTTTATTATAGCCCAAGAGGATATTGGAGAGGCAGAGCAGCGATTAGTAAACTTGCTGAAGCAGCAAATGTTTCACGTGTTGTTGCTTCAAACTGGTTAGCAAGACAGGCAATATGGCAAATATATCTACGTCCACCTAAATAAATTCAGTATGCACATTTTGATGTCAGCGTTCCCAATGAAGTTCATCAAGCAGATATTTTGTTTTTACCACACGATACTATTAAAACAAGTGGACGTCAATCACGCAAATTACAAATACGCGTTAACTGTCGTTGACGTTGCAAGAAGGTATAAAGAACCGTTATCAACTTAAACAGCAACCGAAGTTGCATATGCGTTTAAACTAATTTATCAACGAGGACCCTTGCGATGGCCAGAACTACTACAGATTGATCCTGGCAAATGATTTATTGGTGCAGTATCATCTTTGATGAAAAAACATAATGTCATAATCAGACGAGGACACACCGCAATTCATCGCGATCAGGCAATAGTTCAGCGATTTAATCAAACACTTGCTGAGCGGTTATTTGGATATCAATATGCAAAGGAAATAAGTCAGAGCGACATGAGATCTCGTGAATGGGTTGCAAGATTACGAAGTGTGGTAGCTGTGTTAAATAATGAAATTGCTCATTCAATTTCTATGAAACCAATTAATGCGATTACAAAGAAACATATACCTGTACAACTACGCGATTCTTTTTCTCAACCAGTACTGGGTAATGTGACTGTAAGATATTTATATGAACCTGGTGAACTTGAAGGGGGTAAAACAAGAGCAACTGATCCTATTTGGAGTGTGGCTACACATAACATTTTCAGCGAGGTTAGATCCACTGGTAGACCTGCAATCTACAGACTAGATTCAACTGCTCCTCAGCGTGGATTTGTACGTGAACAATTACAAGTAATTCCTGAAGACACTCAATTACCACCGCGTTCACTTTCGTAAACTGGAACCCCTACGTCAATTCCTCGTGGAGAGTTTCTGTACGTTAAATTTCTCCGCTAGGCCTTACAAACGGATCATAATTTTCATCATCATAACTTCGAAACAGCCATACAGACACAGGGTCACTCTTACTGATATCGTTGACAAAATCGAACATGTTACCGCGGTAGAATTTAACTGTTCTGTCTCGTGGAAATATTGTCACCGCGGATGTCCATGTGTGTGCGTTATGATCAAAAATTGTTATTGGGTTTCCGTTTTTTGTATATTTCGGTTTGTATAAAATTTCTCCGGTTACTGTCTTTACCGTAATTGGAAATCTTAATTCTTTTTCTAGTTTAGCAACGTAGCTAATAGACACTCCGATTCCTTTAATTGTTTCTGCCGACGCATTTATTTTTTTACGTCTTAGATCAGTTAAACCGTGTCCGCGTATTGCTTTTGACAACTGTTCTATAATTCGCTCAGCTACGCAATTTAGCGGGAAAATTTCATTCGTTTGAGATCATTAAAGCTAGGTTTATCATTTAACGATATATCGCATAAACAACTGCAGTCACAGGATACCCATGTTCACAATACGTTTTATCAATATCAGTCAATGTTCCTGGTTTGAATTTTTTTATTTAATATAACAGTATTATTTCCAGTATGAAGCTGCACAGGATCAGGTTTTTCACGGAAAATCCAAGTGTCATCATCTGTCTGCACAATAAATTTTATCAGAATATAATATCTTTGATTATCAAGGCAGTCAATGATCTTTCTTCCTCGTTCGTCATTCATTCTAACATCGATAACATTCATGATTCTGAGCGTTGACCACGTATGAGCTGCACCATCTTTGCGAAATTCCTTCTTGGCTTCACGGATACGATCAGTTATATTCGTTAAAGCTAGATCTTGCATCGAAAACTAAATTTAGATATCGGTAGTTTGTCAAGATCGAATCTTGCTCTGGAAGGTTTAATTGCGGATAATCTCGTAAACTCCTCCATGCTATAATTAATGCAAATATATGTTTAATTTGATTTTAATTATATATATATATATATATATATATATATATATATATATATATATAAGTGTTATATATATATATATATGTCACATATAGTTGCTGTTGTATATATATAGTATATATATATATATATATATATATATATATATATAATGATACAAACACATAACAAATATAAGTGGTTAATGATAGGATTTTCTTCTCGTTGTAACAAATCATGCGTAAATAATTATGTAGTTACCACATGCAAAGCTTTCGCAGAGGGAGTCTATGACCAAAACCTTGTTTACGATGTGGTGTTGGTGTACGAGGAAAAACTCAGTTGTGTGTACAGTGTGGAGGTAAAAGATACAGAGAACTGAAACGATATTATGATAAAAATATAATAATGAATCCCTCATAAAAAAAGCGCTGAAGACTATCTCGCCAAATTTTCATGATAATCATTTAGACAAATAATATTACTATATGAATCGAGCAAAATTAATTTGTGAAACATTCCATCATCAAGAATTATGAGGCATCTAGAAATGATGTAATCAGGAACTGTCAACGGAAAACACCAGTTGGTTTTGTTACTAATAATGTTTAATACAAAGGGAAATAAACATCATTACTCCAATAGATTCTTATTCGAATGTTTTCATGGGTTCATCGAAGAAGGACTTGTGATCGATCACATTGATCGAAATCGGAAAAATAACAATTCATGTAACCTGCGCATTGTTACACAAGTCAGAATTGTATATTAGGAAATACTGGTACTAGTTGCAAGACTCCAGGGTATGTTATATCACAAATACAGAGACAGGTGAAGAAATAATTTTGCCACCGATGAATGCTGCTGCCAACTATTTTGACATTTGCGTCCTTCAGTACGTTTTGTTGCAAATAATTCAAGAAGAGCGGCATTTTCGACGAAATTCGAACAAAGGATCAAATCTCAGTACCCTGCCATTTATGAATAAAAGAAGAAAATATTTTTGAATTGTATTATAGTTGTCCATGTTGAACTATACAAATGTAATTTCCCGTGCAGTAGAACGATTATTTGGTCAATCTGAAATTAATATAATTGAACAAATAATTTTGTATTATCAAAATGAAAGAAAAAATTATATTCCTCGAGGATAATGAATGGGGTCATTGCATGGCCAAGCGTCCTCCTCCGCGGAGTAAAGTACCGTAAAGAATATCGGCGGATTTAAAATAGCAAAACTAACCGACCGAGATTGTGTGGGGTTTTCTCAACGATTAAGATCTCTTATGCTATCGTCTTGTGATGAATTATCACGACGAAAACTTCAGAAAAAATTCTGGTCAAAAAATCCCAGTAGAACCATTGACGAAGGGAGATAACTCCGTCATCGCTGATAGAGTAAGTGCGCGGTTGTCTCCGCTGTATTGCGTACATTGACCGCACAGTTGTATTCAGTAATGTGTGTCCCAATCCCTAAAACACAAAACTGCTTCACATTTCGATCAGTATACGATTCAACATTAAACGATAGAGGCCTCAGCCGTGACACAGTCACTGGAATAAATAACTGTTCTATCGTTGTTTGGTGAATTCCGCTATTATGAGCTGATATCTCAACTGTGCGAATATACATGTACACTGCGTATAGGCAGTTGCCCCGCACAACTTATGTACATAACTGCCTGCAGCTGACTGCAGAATGCGGAAATTAAATGATTTAAGTCGTTGTATCGATCCACGCATTATTGCTAACACGGTTCTGCTAGCATGAAATAAAATATTTTAACCATTCATTTTATCCTTGACTTAGTTCGTGATTATATCATGGGGGGCTGAAATATGTAAGATTGTAGATTTTTCCGATTTTATTCAGAATCTGATAGTATAATACTTATCGCCCTTGAGTCAAGTTTAGGTAACTATATAATTATTTTGAAACATATGTTTATAACTGAAGCTCGTAGTCTAGTTAGCAGCTCGGGTAACTCTCATACTCGAGGTCTTGAGTTCGGTTCCCCATGACTGATACTGTCGATGATTTGGCCCTGGGATGCCAATTTTAATATAATTGGGGAAGTTCCCCCGTGTACACCTCCTCGCCACATCGAACAACGTGGAGAGTGCGTTTTGCACTTACCCCAGGGTTTGATTGGGGGGGGGGGTACATGAAACTGAAAAACCTAGACAACCCTCTCAATTTCTAATATTTCGTTTCGCACATTAGAAATTCGCTGGGGATGTCTATGTAGGAACTTCTCCAAAATAAACAGCAGGGTGATGTGAGTTCGTGACCTTGTGACCTCACTGAGGGGTACCCCACACAAAGAATGTCGCCAGACGAAAAAGTCTCATGAGGTGCCTGTGGGCCATAAGAATGGCCTTTAGGACCTCATGGTAAAGGCTTTACTGGCAATAAAGAGACCCCGTGGAATGGTAGACCGATCGTCATCCCTGCTGTTTATTTTTTTATTTTATTTCTCAGAAATATTTTTATATTTATTTTCATTCAGAATTCAGAAATGTATTTTTATATTTTTTTAGAAATATTGTTTATTTAAACAAATATTTATTATATAATGAATCATGAAAATATTAATGCTATTATTGTTGCTATTAAGCAGTTACAATATGACTGTATACAAAGATCTGACTAACTTGATCCCGAACAAATATGCGTGATTTTGAATCATTACAATTTCGAAAATCGGAAAATAGATATACAATACCCTCCGATTACAGATTCATAAAGTTGAGCCAACAGGCGATGTTACAATCGCTGGCAGCAATTATAGACACACAGGTAAAGTTATTTGTTCGCCTTTCACGCTCAATCGAAAAGGTTAGGTCAGAATTATATCACGAATATGAAACAAAAAGACTTGTACACGCTCGTATAAAACAGTTGAGAGAGATTATGTCGATGACGGATAACAACGAATGTTACTCTACCCATAATACAAGTGAAAGTGACTGTAGTGACATTGTCACTGGTGATTATGTCACTGACAACAAAACCAATAGTATCACCTTGACATAGTCAAGGACTAAACAAGAGGGATAATTCATTTCTGATAAAATCAATGTGTTAAACAATATTTTATTCTGACAGATTTTTTTTTCCTTGGTGTTTTCTACGATGACGTTTTACGATGACGCCCTTGACTATGTCAAGGACGAAGTCATTGTGAACGCGAGATCTCAGATCTCACATACAGATTTATATTTAACGTCTCTGACCTAAGGTCCAACAAGTGTCCAGTCTGGTCAGTAAGTTTGAAATGTATCCGCGATAAGAGTGGATTATGGCATCTTAAATAAACGGGATTAATTGGTTCTGATACAATCAAATACCCTGTGTGGTACTTGAGGTGTAAACGAATACCGAATGTATCCTTGTTCGGCTTGATTGGATTTTTCAGGAACTACCATCAATTCTAGATTGACCGCGATCGTTGAAGTAATAGTGACGATGCCCGGTGAAACATGACAACCTTCGCTGGATGGATTATTATTGCATTTGAGAATATTTTTCGCTGGGGCTATTTTTCTCCATGATTCAAGGATTTTTGGAAAGTTATTGTTGATATCGAAATCAATCTTAGGAATTTTTAACTTGACTCTGCTACGTAACAATGGGAATTCAACTTAATATATATTTTCAGTCATAAAATTCTTAATATAACTAAAATCATATATCACTGAATTTATGTGCTGAATTACACCGATGATATTATTTTTTGTGTCCTCGTTGTAATGATTTATCAATCCAGTGACATAAATCGTAAGATCAGCTAAAGATCTATTATAATCATCATTCAGTGATTTATTCATATCAGTGACAAATAAATTATCATATA
>JAECUM010014849.1:0-32741 GCA_016617855.1 Megalonaias nervosa | reverse complement strand
TCACAAATTAAGACGTCTTGAACAATGATCCCTTTATAGAAACAATAGGAGCCCTTTCTGTTTTCTAGGAGTTCGTCTGCCAAGAAAAATACCATGCTTAAAAAACAAAACAAAACAAAACAAAACACGAAAATCGATAACCTCGAAATTAAATGAATTCACAACAATCTTGCAGAGTTGTTCAGGTGTTTTAAAAAAAGTGACGATCAGTAAAGCATAACGTTAATCCTGTTGGTAGACACATGGCACTAATGTCAGGTTAAGTATATTGTGTGTTCTGTGTGAATGCTTGTCCTTTCTGATTTAATAAAAATAAATTTTAATGAATATTGTATTGATGCTGCGGTCTGAAGAAATTTATGAAATTTTCAGAAGCGACAATTTGGATGAACTTACTGAAAGCAATATTCTTTAACCGTTACTTGTGATGTACAATGAGTTTTGAGCATTGTACACAAGAACATTATCAGTCATCCAGGAGAGAGAGAGAGAGAGAGAGAGAGAGAGAGAGAGAGAGAGAGAGAGAGAGAGAGAGAGAGAGCAATAACATATAGAATTGTCATGTCAGATGAATCTAATATTTGAATTGTTTGGATTATTCATTACAGCTTACTAAATCTGTGTACACTTCTGAAGTACTCTTATTTATTTATGATTTTGTTGCATGACGCAGTTGATGAGGCATGACAAATGTCCATAGAAACTGTCACTTGCGTCACATATGTCCATAGAAACTGTCACTTGCATCACATATGTCCATAGAAACTGTCACTTGCGTCACATATGTCCATAGAAACTGTTACTTGCGTCACATATGTCCATAGAAACTGTCACTCGCATCACATATGTCCATAGAAACTGTCACTTGCGTCACATATGTCCATAGAAACTGTTACTTGCGTCACATATGTCCATAGAAACTGTCACTCGCATCACATATGTCCATAGAAACTGTCACTTGCGTCACATATGTCCATAGAAACTGTTACTTGCGTCACATATGTCCATTGAAACTATCACTTGCAGCCTCAAGAAAGGAATGCCTGCGTTGCAAGCGTTCTAATGGTAAACTATCGTAAGTTTACTGGCCATAATTCGGTTCTCACATTTGAAAATATCAAACCTTTTATACTTAATAACATTTTTGAAAGGCTTACCATTTGGCATATATAAGTCAAATGTTACTAGAATTCCAAATTGCATGGTCATGGAACAACTTTTGAAAGTGTATATACATGTCATGCTTGTTGAGTTTTATTGGGAAGGTCCTTACTTGAATGGAAACGTAAATTTTAATAAGGTTAAATACCGTTAGACATTGATTTTATGATGGAATGTGAAAATCAGTACGTGTATCAATGGTTAGTTTATCCTGTACACCTTTATATTCATATATCATTTTCTTAAAGGATAAAGTATAGGATATGCAGAGCAATTTGATATAAAAATTGTACAGATAGTTGAATTACTCTTTAACAACTGCACATTTACTTAAAATACATTCTTTTGCTACCTTAGCATGTGTTGTTAGTAAAATGGAGAGAGTGAAAAGATTTACAAACGAAAGTAGATGATTGCTATGCCAGATGTTAACAAATAATAACACAAACAGACCCCCAACCACCACCACCGAAAAAAGACAAACCACTTCAAAAAAGATGTAACATGGAAAGTGCTAAATGCGATAAGAACTCTATCGAAAGGTATACGTCGAAAAGTCTTTGGCTTTTTTACCAATGCATTCAGTGAAATCTTTTTCCCCAGTTGCAGTAATCTGGTAATGACATTATTGATATTTGAAATTATGCTCTATTTTGGCACATGTGGTGATAATACGTTAAAAACCCCCCACTATTAATACAACGTGGCTTCCATGTTGCATTGCGTTATTTTCCTGTCATGAAATATAATCATGAAGAAGGCAAGAAAACCAAAGTATCACAATAATGTAAATCATACAGCTTAGAAATTTTGCTTTTTTTAGTAGTACTTGAATTGGACAATTTCTATAAAATGTTTCCTTCACAGATAAGATTTTCTGTAATTTTAGTACGTAACTGACATCTTCATTCCCACTATCCAAGATTTATTTTTATCAAACAAAACCAGAAATGTTCATACTTTCCTGACTTAGGGCAGAAATAAATAGAAAATTGGTGTGATGAAGAACATGGCAAATCATTTTCAGAAATCTCGAGAAATATCTAATAATAATAATAATAATAATAATAATAATAATAATAATAATAATAATAATCTCAGTTATGCCATGTTTTATAAAAGTGCCTAAATTATGACAGAAACTATAGCACATTGAGCCATTAGTAGTGAGGTTGTCATGATGTACTTGGGGGCTCGAAGAAAGATTTGTCAAATGCATCTACACGAAAGTTTAGATCAGTCTGTCGGTGTGGTTTATTATACTTGACGTTTTACATGTCCTATGTGAGAATAAATGCCAATACTGTTATATTGGTGTTGATATTTACAGAGGTATTACGTAATTCATGAACATTCTGAAGCGCAACACCAAGTGAGCTAACTAAAAGCTCTTCTCCTTTAACTGTTGCTTTTGATGCTTTTTATAATGGCAAACGTAAGCGGATTATTACGCAAGAAACCTCGGTTAGTCACGAGGGGGGGGGGGAATATTTACGAATGGAAAAAATAGATGCTAAATACTCCAACACACATGCAAACGCACACCTACACACAAACCCCACCATAAGGATAAGCCTTAGAATTAGTCATAAAATAAATATGTAAAATCTATCAAAGAGATCTTGTTGACCATTTCATTTCCATATTAACTGCCATCTTGATGTTCAAAGTTATCCGCTATGTTAGCACATGCCTTGATTTATGTGTAATACACTACAATAAATACTTGGCTTCCAGGCAGAACTATTGCAGTTAATGGCTTGCCTTATCAGCAGTAAATAACTTTTTCATGTCGTTTATGTGACGGCGAAATCTCGTCACGAAGTATAATAAGATACAGGATCCGATTAATATCGGCTATTGACGTAAGAAGTACCCAATAAAAACGAAAACATAAAATAACAACAACAAATATAGACCCATCATTGTCATTGTATTTCTTGGTTGCTTGAAGAGTGTCGCCGTGAAGCACATAAACAACAACAAAGACATAAAAACAAAAATATTGATTTGAAGCCCAACCTTTGGAAGAAACGAGTACGTGTTATTATCATTATGGATTTAGTTTTCACGAAATCCGCTAAAGTGATGTAATCTTGCAGAAAAAAATTGTCGGTTAAATTTTTTCCCGGAAATACATCCATTTATAAATTGATGACGCTAACCACAATCTACCGGACCATATCTCCCACGATAGAGGAGCTGATCTGTACATTATATATATATATATATATATATATATATATATATATATATATATATATATATATATATATATATATATATATATATATATATGCAATAAACTGACAACGAACAGTGCAAACTAGTATCTAACTAGCCTGAGAGCTTTCGACTCTTAATGAGTCTTTTTCAAAGGAATATACAAAACATAGACAAGACAAAAAAATAAAACAGAAAAACCGTAGTGTTTGCAAAACTTTTCATGGCTGTTTCTACAGGAATTAAACCTTTAAATTTATTGTGTTTCAACTAGTTTATATCAACTTGTTGCGGATACTGGAAAATATTTGTATTGACCTAGAAATCAATGAGCCATAACGACATCTGTTATTTTATGTACATTTATGTAAGCGCAAATTATATCCCGGATATTTCATTGTTATAGTAGTAATTGTAGGCTATTAAGCAAATTTAGAGAATTATTTAAAAGAAAATGTGTCGGCTGCAAAGGATAATAAACACACAGAAAAGAGGACGGATATGTTCCAAAGAAAGACTCACAGATAGAATAGAGACTCCAATAAGAAAAGTCTATTGTATGGGTAAAAAACATTTATTCAAGTATATACATGGGCTCTCTGACCTGTGCCACTATCCATTTAATAGATAAACATTTGGACATGAAACAAACCTATTTACAAGTTATTTAGTTCTTGGTTCTATTAAACTACTTTTTAAAATTAAAGTTCATGCCTTCAAAAAACACTTTATCTACAACGTATTTACATTTTATAAAAGAATGCAATTTTCTTTCACGCTACATTAAATGTTCATTTCGAAGATAAAGCTAAAACAAGTAACAAAACATCAAATAGGACAAAGTTCATGGTTCTCTCTAAATCCGTCTCACACGTTGTTTAAAATCTGGTCAGCTACCATTTGTGTCCCAGCGTAGATGTTTCCCATCACGTACTCTCTTTCAATCGTAAATCTGCTGTTATGTCCTTCGTGCTAGGTACACTTCTTGGTAAGCAGATCAAGTGTAGTCATTGTCTTCTTCCCATTTGAAGTACAACGTATGCCATATGAATGGTCACTTTTCCATCGGTGATGTCAAATTTTTCTCTTATCATCTGCAGGTCTTCAATAGCCCTCAAAAGCTTGGAAGAAGTTAATTTTGTAGGTGTACTAAACCCGAGACATACAGGAGGGTTCACACTGTCGTTATACATAGATAGTCTCAAACGACCTCCATCTTTGACTTGGCACTGACGTTTGAGTTCCTGTAACAGTGAGTCAAATAAGTCCGTAATGAAACCTGCTGCTTCCTCGGGTGGAATGTCAGACGCGAAGTCTCTAAATTTCACCGTGTAGGTATAAGTTGCCGTCCTAAATTTTCTCGAAATCGCTGTCTGAGTCATTTGGATGCTAAAATACTCCTTTAGGTCTACTGAATCCTTTTCCTTTTTGGACGCACTTTGCTGTGACGGTATGGTGGTGGTGAAAGAGGCCAGTGATGTTTGTTCCTTCCCTTTTTTCATCTGTGTAAAGTGACTTATCTTTCTCGTCGCTTGTTCTCGCAATGAAGTGTCGTTCTTGGAAGTCGTCCCCTTTTTATACTGGGTGATATCTTCGTGTCCATAAGGTAAAGTCTTGTAGTCTGGAAGTTGCACTGGTTGCACATAGGTTTCCATGGCGTTAGTAAATAAACAACTAAGATGTGGTACTGCATTGGTGATGTGATCGTGAGGCACATCATCGCACTCGAGTTTCTCATTGTTCTTGAGTCTCTCACTCGATTCTTGCTGTGTCGAATTCATCCTTCTTGTTGGTGGCTATCGTCTTGGAACCAATGTTTTATACCAGTGTGTCCGTACGGCAAAGTAAAGTGATTGGGGAGTCGCACTCGCTTCTGGTACACGATTTAATACACTTTTTCCAAAGGTAGACTGACGATTTGGTGTGTGGTTAAATGTACAATCTTGTGAGGTTGGTAGGTGGTAACTTTAAAATCTTGATCCTCTCCAAGCTGCAAGGCCTCTTTCAATACCCCAAAGTTCACCACTTGACTGGTGTGATGATTGAGAGTCAATCCTTGCACTTTACACTCGGTGTGCACTTCTCCTTGTTGGTCCCGGTATTCGTAACCGTAATTTTTAGGACCGCCACTAGCAAAACTTAGAATCTTGTCGTTGGGGTGCTCGTCCGTCCAGGCTCCTCAACGGTCTCCTTCTATGTCAGGGTGTCGGTAACCCAGGCGATAGATGTAGACGCAACTGTCCGTGTCAAAATACAGCACACGATCTCCTAACAGTTCTAAAGTTTTGTACAATTTTAAGCGAGCATGGGCTGTCACGTAAGCCGCAATGATGACATTTCCAAATTTCGTCAGCCTCTGCAAAGTCCAGTTCCTCTTCGTAACTGACCAGGATCAAGTCTTCACGAAGGACGTCCACGTGTTTCATGTATTTGGTTTTGTCGTGAATCATCTGGAAGTAGCGGGAAAGATCGGACAAATACTCCGTCTTGGGTAAACACGGTGGTTGTGCCATTTTGCCCTACAAACAATATAACATCATTTTGGCAAACGATCGCCTTCCTTCGTTTTTCTCCACGCAGTCTAAAGTGATGCCTTCCTGCTCCAAGTATTTCTCTTTGAATTGCATTTGGTCTTCAGGAGAGTGGCAGCAGGAAGGATAGCCGCTAGCTTCTTGTTTTAGTTTCATAAAGGCATCCATGTAGTCTGCGAAAATTCCTTTCTGAGTCGTGACGCCCTTGTGGTATTTTTCTGTCTTGGGAAAGTGGTAAATTTCGTACACTTCTAACAATTGGTATCCCAGGTCTAGAGCTTTAAACAATATCAAGCTGACCCACGTTCCCGTCAAGGCGCGTTCTTCTTGGGTGTGCTGATAAGGTCGGTCATGGTTGCACGTTTCGGCACAAGTACGGCACAAAGGAAACATCAGTTTTAACTGGCAATGGTGAGGTAAAACGGGATGGTATAAGTCCGTGGGAGGCAAGACTTTGCACTTTATCAATCCTTCATATTATCGAATGTTGTCCAGGTCGATGTGTTCCGTTAGCAATTGCAAGTGCCCTGCGGGAAAGTGACAATATTTGCACACGTAAGGACACAACGAAGACACGTCCAATTATTTGATTTCTTCTCATTTCTCCTCGTCGGCGTGGTACAGCAAACAGGTGGCATTCGTCCGTCCTCCGTACAAGCTGCTCCGCGGGTACAAAGGGTCCACCAGCTTGTAACTTTCCACGATGCGTTTAAACTCGGGATCGGTTTTCAAACGATGATCGTACTCGTGTTCCCACATTTCCACCACTTGTTATCCTTGCTGTTCTAACTTCAAGCGTCGCTGACAAGTGGCCATGTACAATTCTTCCATGGTACGTTGTTAAAACTGATGTTTGGTGTCACATTAAGGGTAACAGATGGGACATCGGTGAAATAAGCAAACGTAAACTCGTACACGATGTGAGGGTTTTCTAAGTCCCACCCATCCACTGAATACGTTTGATGGTCTTTTCGCCTCCTCCGTTTCTTGCATGTTGGATCCATTGTCTTCCTTGTCGAACAAGTAATCTAGCCAGCGTAGGACTTTGACCGAGTATTGGCGTTTAACAAAGTTCGTCGTTTAAGGGTGGATGACAGCCAGGGTGTTTTCGGGCATGACTCGTTGGCGGTACACTAAGGAACACGCTTTTGCAATGGTGCATGCTCTTTTCAAAGGATCGACCCCTCCGTGTTCCATGAATAATTCTCGAAAGTTTCCACAGCAACACCGTAAAATGTCCGTAAAATGCCTTGTCCACAAGTAGGGCACGGTCTCAGGAGTTGACAAGCACTCTTCTGCTGTGAACCTTGCGTCTTTAGATGTTGCTGGTAACAGGTAGGGCTGACAAAAGTGCGCTGACAAGTTGGACATTGCACTCGTTCTTGTTCTTCGTCAAGACAGGGTTTAGAGGCCAAACATCGTGAGCATTTCGATCCGCAATGCTTATGTTGCTCTCGATTGTTATAGCCATAGTCACATTTCTCACGATAATAACCGTATCTCAGGAATGAGGTGATACTGGTAATGGCATCGAAATGTTCATCGTGATGATAGACGTGAATGTATTTTCCTTCTTTGAAATTTTTGCCTCAAAACAACAGAGGTCCACGCACTTCTTGAGGGTGTATTTTCAAGGTGTAGCGTGGAGCTAAAACGTCTTGCAATTTTTGCATTTCAGGAATGCCACAAGGTGTGTCTTTGGATATGCCGGCTTGCTGTGACAGGAGTTCTGCTTCTCTTCGTTATTTGGCTCTGTTCGATTTTCGAATAGTTTCCCATGCTCTTTTCCAATCTTACGTGTTGTTCTTGTCGGCATTCTTTCGTCCCATCTCGATGGCCCTGGCTAAACACATCTGGTCTTGAGGGTTGTTAATTCGGACGAAGTTCGTTTTGGTGTTACGAAGGTCGTCCACCAATAGCACGTTTTTGCGTCTGGTCCCATTGGGAAGAGAAACGTTGGCCATGTACAGTGTCGCTTTTCCATCGGTGATGTGAAACTGGTCGTTAGACTACTGTACGTGTTGAATCTTGTCGATGACTTTAGAAGGTGTCAATTCTGATGGCCTGCTAAACTCGATCCAAACGGGAGACTTGAGACTGTCGTGATAAATGGAAAGTGTCAAGCGATCATCTTCTTTGGCTTCAAATTGCCGTTTCAGTGTGGTTAACAAAGAATCCCACATATCGGTGATGAACACATTCTGCTTTCTCCAACGGCTTGAAATCTTTAAACTTCACCGTGTACGTGTGGCCATGGTTCTAAATTTTCTAGCGAAGCGTTTATCCGTCTCTCGAATGTGGTAGTACGTTTCAGTGTTTACTGGTGTTGGACTTCGGTTTGACGTAGACTCTCTGGGTCTGGATTCTGGCTCACACTCATGTCATCTTTGAAATCGCTGGCATGGATTTGAGCCAAGACTTCAGCTACTGTATGAGGCGATAGGTCACGTTTCTGCCTCTTACTTTCTTCATCTTCTTTCTCAATGAAATCATGCGTTCGTTTCATCTTGCTTGCAGGCTTGCAAATGACTAAATTTTAGACACAACGGAGTCCCTATATATAAGGTTTGTGTTTTGATGCTACAAATATACTTGGCCTTTTCCATTGGAATTTCCACAAGTTGTAGCTATAAATAGATACTAGGTTTGTCCATAGGACTTTGCTACAGGATGAGACTATAAATAGTGGGTTTTCCACAGGAATGTGCTGCATGTTGTAACTATAAATAAATACTAGGGTTTTTCTAAAAGTTGTGACTCTTAATAGATACTAGCGTTTCTCCACATAATATTTTTGGTAGTGTTAGAGATAGTCTATTTTGTGAGATTTCATCTCCTTCTTTTACATTTGAAACTGACACAAGTCATTTTGAATAGTGAGTATGATATGTTAGATAGCATAGTGGTGTGATGGATAATATTTTTGTAATGTAAGGGATAGTCTCTTTTTGTGAAATTTCATCTTAGTCGTTTACATTCTAAGCTAACACATAACGTTTGGTGTGTGTGTGTTTGTATGCGTGCGCGTGCGTTTGTTAGTGTTTGTGTATTTGTGTTTGTGTGCGCGTACGTTTGTGTGTGTGTGTGTGTGTCTTTGTGTGCGCACGTACGTTTGTATGTATGTTTGTTTGTATGTGTGTTTGTTTTTTACCTTAATAAAAAAACTATTGTCCCTGGACAATTTTCCTTCCCACTACAAGATCTCATGCTCGGTTCAGCTAAATCTCGGAGCCTCTCGAACAGATCTCTTCGTCTTACTTACCGACACTATACAAACAAAAAAGGGACATAGAAAAGGGACATAGAAAAAGGATATTATAGAGACATTTATGGACATTGTAGGGACATTAAAGCTACGCAAAATTTTTAATCCTCATAGCTATAGTGTACCGAATTGTATGCCCTAAATACACAAATCTTCTAAAGCATAACGGATCACATAGACTAGCTCAGCTGGCTACTCAAATTTATAAATAACTGATGCATAATGAACTACAAGATCCCCTGCTTGGTTCAGCTGAAGTTCGGATTGTTTGTGTGTTTGTGTGTGTGTATATTTGTGTGTTTGTGTGTGTATGTGTGTTTGTGTTTCTGTGCGTGAGCGTACGTGTGTGTATTTATGTTTGTGTTTGTGTCTATGCGCGTACGTATGTTTGTGTGTGTGTGTGTTTGTGTGTGTGTAGGCGTGCATACATTTTTTGTGTGTATGTGTGTGTATGTGTGTCTTTGTTTGTCCCAATAAAATTCCCTTTATCCCTATCAAATTCGTTTCACCTACCTACCTACAGTAGTGCGTATTCATATCAGCCACTTGCAACACTGTTGCCGTTATTTCCCTAGCGTCCAGTACAGTGACGTCATTAAAGCTGAAAATTTTGAGACTATACATATAGACTTGGGTTTCTCTTGACATGTTGTAGATATAAATAGATACTAGGCTAGTTCATAGGACTTTCCTACAAGATGAGATTATATATAGATAGTGGGATTTTTCAATAGGAATTTCCCACAAGTTGTAGCTAAAAATAAATACTAGGTTTTTCCAAAGGAATTTCCTATCAGTGGTGACTGTAAATAGATACTAGGGTTTTCTGTAGACGTACCTAAAGTTGTGACTATTAACAGATACTAGAGTTTTTCTATAAACTTTCCTAAAAGTTGTGACTATAAATAGATACTAACGTTTTTACATATAATAGTTTTTGTGTTGTAAGAGACAGTCTATTTTGTAAAATTTCATCTTCTTCGTTATATTCTAAGGTAACACATAACGTTTGGAGTGTGTGAGTTTGTGTGTGTGTGTGTTTGCATGATTGCGCGTACGTTTGACTGTATGTGTGTGTTTGTATGAGTGCGCGTACGTCTGTTTGCGTGTTCGTGTGTATATGTGTTTGTGTGCGTGCGAGTACGTTTGTGTTTATGTGTATTTGTGTTTGTATGCGTGCGCGTTTGTTTGATTGTGTGTTTTATAGAGTTCGCGTACGTTTGTTTGTGTGTGTTTGTATGAGTGCGAGTACATTTGATTGTGTATGTGTTTGTATGAGTGCGCGTACGTTTGACTGTGTGTGTTTGCACGTTTGTTTATGTGTATGTGTGTGTTTTGTTTGTGTTTGTGTGCGTGCGCCTACGTTTGTTTGCTTGTGTGTATTTGTGTTTGTATGAGTGAGCGTACGTTTGTTTGTGTGTGTTTGTATACGTGCGCCTGCGTCAGTTTGTGTTTGTGTGTGTGTGTTTGTGTGCGTAAGCGTACGTTTGAGTGTATGTGTATTTGTGTTTGTATGCGTGCGCGTACGTTTGATTGTGCGTGTATGTTGTATGAGTGAGCGTACGTTTGATTGTGTGTGTGTTTGCATGCGTGCGCGTACGTGTGTGTTTATGTTTGTATGAGTGTACGTACTTTTGTTTGTGTTTGTGTTTGTATGCGTGCGCGTACGTGTGTGTTTGTGTGCGTGTGTGTTTATGTCTGTGTTTGTGTGCGTGCGCCTACGTTTGTTTGTGTGTGTATTTGTGCTTGTATGCGTGCGCGTACGTTTGTTTGTGTTTGTATTTGTGTTTGTTTGCCTGAGCATACGTTAGTTTGTGAGCGTACGTTTGTTTGTGTGTTAGTGTGTATGTGTGTTTGTGTATTTATGTTTATATGCGTGCGCGTACGCTTGATTGTGTGTGTTTTATAAAGTGAACGTACGTTTGTTTGTGTTTGTTTGTACGAGTGCGCATACGTTTGATTGTGTGTATGTTTGCATGAGTGCGCGTTGGTTCATTGTGTGTGTATGAGTGGGCGCATGTTTGTTTTTGTATGTGTTTGTAAGCGTGAGCGCACGTTTGTTTGTGTCTGTGTGCGTGTATGTGTATGTTTGTATGTGTGTGTGCGTACGTTTGTATGTGTATGTGTTTGTGTATTCCTTAACACAAAACCCTTGTCCCTGCACTAAAGAATATTTGTGAAAGGTGTGTATTTTTGTGTTTGTGTGCGTGTGCGTACGTGTGGATGTGTATGTGTTTGTTTTATATGTCTATTCTCTGTCTATGTCTCTAACCCTGTCTCTAACTCTGTCTCTAACCCTCTCTCTAACCAAGTCTCTATGTCTATGTCTATGTCTATTTTTCCTAGAGCAGTGCGTATTCAGGTCAACCCCTAGCCAAACTGTTCCGCCCGATTGAGGTCAGCCACTTAAAACATTGTTGCCAGTTTCCAGTACCGTGACGTCATTGAAGCTAGAAATTTTGAGGTTATAAATATAGACTTGGGTTATTCCATAGAAATAGAAATTTTCACAAGCTGTGTCTATAAATAGATACTAGCATTTTGCAAATGGAATTTCCACAAGTTGTGACTATAAAGAGATAGTGAGTTTTTCATAGGAATTTCCACAGGTTGTAGCTATAAATAGATACTAGGGTTTTCAAACAGGATCGTCACACAAGTTGAGGCTATAAATAGATACTAGGTTTATCCATTTTAGTCTAAACCAATGTAATCTAATGTTCAGGGATATATTTAGTCTCTTTTAAATTCTGTGACCATTTCGTAATTTTAGTGTCACATTTAGTCACATACATTTTAGCGTTGGTCTTTTTGTTGATTATAGCTATTTATAGGATCATTACAATCATGCACAGTTATGAACACCATCAACATAACTTGAGGTCTAGGTAATTGTTTATATATAAATCTCGGGTTTGTATTTGTATATGTCTGTCTCTGTCTCTGTTGTAGCAGCAGAGAGGGTGAGCAGACCACTTTTTTAGAAGGGTCCGTTCGTGAAAATAAAGGTTCCTACAAAGGCTGAAAATACAAGGTCAATAACGTCAAACCGAAGCCTCTAACCGACCGAGATTTTTCTAATTGGGTTAGCTCATTTCGCTACTTTAATTTTTTAGGCTTGTGTTTTCATTTTTTTATGCGTGTTAGTTTACTTACCAGGACACTTCCTGCTGGTCGTCACCCTCTCTGCTGTTGTAGTGTGGTGTAATTAAATCATTATTATATTAATAATAGAATCTCACACAGCTAAACTAGCCCGACAGCGACAAGAGGCAATTGAAAAATATATTCCAGTCCGTGATTCTGTCAAACAAAAATTACAAGCGCGTCAGAAGTCTCAGGTGGAAATTGCAGAAGGTGCAGAACAATTATTTAAACCGGTTACAAAGGTTATCAAAGGTCTTCTCCCACGTCAGCAAAAACCGCTGAAGCAACTGGAAAAATAGCAGAAAGAAATAAAAAGACCAAAAAGATTCTACGAGAACTTCCGGCTGAAATAGCTGCAGTTCAGCCACAATTACAAGAAGTACAACAAATACTTGAGAGTGTTGACAAAGTTCGTGAGGAGGTCGGAGATGTAAGGGATCTTGTTACGCCAAAACCAAAAACACCAGCCCGATTTACCGAAGAAGGTCGTAGACTACTTCGAAAAAATGATATAATGGTTGCCGCAACAGGATACCAACATCGTGATAATTTATTAGATCCAAATACCGCTAGTCTTTCAGAAATAAATTGGTTTCTTTTGTATTTCGAAAGTCTCATGGTATATCTAGAATCACCGATAAATATAATGTTGATTTTGCAAATTGTGAGAAACAAGTCGAACAGGCTAAAAGAGCGCCCTTACCGGAATACATGCCATCGTCAGAAAAATTGATATTCAGCCCACATCGTACTGAGGAAGAAGAAACAAATCGAAGTGGTATTGGTACAGGTACAAGGGGAAGTGGTCTTATTACTCCATGTCCCAATAATATCCTTGCTGATGTTGATCGACTAGAAATTTTAATCAGTGGTAAACGAGCGGGCAATAATTCCCCAGAAATCATTAATGAAGCAGCTGCTATTTGTCAGAGATTATTTACAGGCGGTACCATGGATATTAATGCGTATCGGTCCGTCATTATTCAGATTATAATCAGATTATAACATTTATTCAGATTATAATATTTATTCAGACTCATATTTATTCTGATAATAATATTTCTTTTTATTCTGAATCAGAATATTTATTCTAATTTTCTTTTAGGTTTATCAAATTTAATGCAAGAGAGTGCATAATTTAGATCACAAACAATCGTAATAATATGTTCTCGTTGCAGTTCATTTAACTGTTCCTGCCTTCATCAATAATTATACTTTTCTGCCTTGACTCTGTCAAACGTGGATAGTGTCAACGGCACTTTCGATTTCCTCTTTGTTGTATCACATATAATACCACATAAATAATTATTTGAGAGATTTTTTCCGTTTTACAAAATACTGATCCTGGTGTTCTATGATCTTACATACAAATTTAAATCTAATCATGCTCCTCGCAAATCCAACAAATGTCCGGTTTGGTCAGAAAGTTTGAAATGTATCCTTGATAATAGCAGATTATGACATCGCAGATAAACAGGATTAATTGGTTATGATACAATTAAGTATCCAGGAGGCACTTGCGGAGTAAATGTATATAAAATATATCCCAGCTGGGCCTGACTGGATTGTTCAAGGTCTACTTGATAGCTTCCATCAATTACATCGCATCCAAGGTTGACTGCGATCGTCGCAGTAATATTTACAATACCTGGTGAAATATGACGGCCGCCCTCGTACAGGTCGTTGTTGTGTCATAATATGCCTGATGTTGTGGTTATTTTGTTTCCATGCGGCAAGTACTTTTGGAAAATTATTGTCAATGATGTCACCGATTGCCTGTCCTGTGTCGATGTAAAGATCAGGTAAAACTAAGTGTTCATCAATTAAATTAATTGCTCTTTCGTAATGTCTCAAATAGAGATCTCGCAAATTATCATCTGATTTTACATTTTCAGGGATAACTTTATTGACATACATTAGGTCTGAGTGGACCTGTTGTAGATGTTGAATAGTTTCAATAATCTGTTGTTTTACGTCATCGCTGCAGTGTTGTGTTAAGTCAGAAAACAAATTTTTTATACTGGTGAGTGTCTGAGTAAACTCAAAATTAATTGCGTTTGCAAATGCTTTAATAAGTACTGTATGAACACCTTCAGTATTATCTTTGTGAGTAATAGTTAAATATTCTTTTATGTCCGGAATCTTTTCACCGTCTTGAGTAAGAAATTGTAAATTTTGGTCAAAATACCTCCATGGATGATTTTTTCGATATTCTGGATACCTTGTAAATACTTGTTTTCTTGTATTTAAAAAAAAAAAAAATCGTCTTTCTTTGGTTCTGCCGGCCCTTGATAAACCAGCGGAGCTTCTGGCCATCCTAACTGGGATTTGATTGACGAATGATATATGTCAACGGCATAATCGAGTGAATTTATCTCAATTGCCGCCGACAACTTTGGTTCATGCACAGTAATGGCTATTTTAGACTCCTTGCCTGTAATAGATTTAATCCTGCGCTGGTATTCCTCATTGATCTGTTCGATTTCATAACTACCCGTAGGTATACTCACAACTTGCCAATCGGGGATTTCATCGGGTTTATTCTTATTTGCAAATACCAGTGAATTATTTACTTATAATCCACCGAATGATTTTGATCTAATATTTGGCTAACTATAATAAACTCGTAATTGTGCTAGCGCTATTTCTTTGGCTGCAATTGCAGTTGGAAAGCTAACGCTGAACTCAAGATTGGTCGAGCTTGCTGATATCATCTTGGTTTTCAACGGTGTTGTATAAGTGACGATCTGATGTAGTAGTTCTTGCGATGACGACATTATTATTCTAAAATCTTTATTCTAATTCCCGTCCCTCTTTCTATTTGATCTCGCTTCATCATTTCTGTATCTAAAAATTGGATGGGGTTTTATATTTTTTCATCAAATGCATCTTTGTAAATCTTAATTATTTCTGTAAATTCGTTATCTGTTATTATTTCCTCACTGAGATATGATGAAAACAACGATGATAATTTGGAGTATACTAACATTGCCGCGTGCAGTTTTATTGTTTACTCATGCAATTTTGTACTTCTGCAGCAATTGTTGTTGCAGCTGAAACACAAATTGTTACAACTGTCGGCAACGTCATTGTTATTGTTGATAGCAATACGCCGGTTCCAGCGATAAAAGCTGATGCCGAATACACAATTATGTCAAGGACAACTACACGTCTGCGATATTTCTTTACTTTTACTGTATAATGTCAACGATATTTTTCAGTTTGGTTTGCCACTCACATACTTGATTGTATCTGTAATGCTGAACGTCGATTGGGTTTCGATTCATTATTATATTAAGTAGGTGGTAGTTTAGCGATTAATTCAAGACACCAATAATACAATACGAGGGTGCCTTTTTCTTCGGGTTCCACCATAAATGTTACTTCGTCATTTTGATCTAGTAATACTAACAATACAAAAGGTCCAGATTGTTGAAGACGGGGTAAACTTGTGGCAAATGACGTAAATTTTCTATCCCCGATTATTGGAACCTGTATATGCCGGTAACCTTGGCAGTATGTTTAATGGATTTATTGAGTGGTTACCATAATGCTGATGCAGACGCTACTGTATATACTACACTGTCGGTAATTTGTTTTATGTCAGAGAGTTTAATATCAATAACCGCTGAACTTCCAAAAATTCATTTATGATTCTATTTACGTTTCTACGGAAATTCGAAAACGTTTGTACGTGATTAGTATAATCAGATCTGAATGTTGTCATTCCATCATTGATTGTCATTAACGATGTCATCATTGGGATGATGCTATTGTCGATGTATTTCTTCGTCGCAGTGTCATCATTTGATTCTGGTTCTCCAAGACCAGTAATTTTATTATTAGCCATATTGAGAGAACCAGTCATTGTATCACCGGCGGTTAGTAAACGATCATCAATCTCAGTTCTGGTAGTGGCGTTGTTGCTGTCTATATATCTTTTTGTTGCCACATCATCGTCTGATTTTGGTTCTCTCACATTGATAATTATTTATGTGGTATTATATGTGATACAACAAAGAGGAAATCGAAAGTGCCGTTGACACTATCCACGTTTGACAGAGTCAAGGCAGAAAAGTATAATTATTGATGAAGGCAGGAACAGTTAAATGAACTGCAACGAGAACATATTATTACGATTGTTTGTGATCTAAATTATGCATTCTCTTGCATTAAATTTGATAAACCTAAAAGAAAATTAGAATAAATATTCTGATTCAGAATAAAAAGAAATATTATTATCAGAATAAATATGAGTCTGAATAAATATTATAATCTGAATAAATGTTATAATCTGATTATAATCTGAATAAATATTATAATCTGATTCTGAATAAATATTACAATCTGAATCTGAGTAAACAGTATTATCAGAATTAATCTGATTCTGAATCTGAGTAAATGTTATTATCAGAATTAGTTTGATTCGGAATCTGAGTAAATATTATTATCAAAATTAATTTGATTCTGAATCTGAGTAAATATTATTATCAGGATTAATTTGATTCTGAGGAAATATTATTATCAGAATTAATTTGATTCTGAATCTGAGTAAATATTATTATCAAAATTAATTTGATTCTGAATCTGAGTAAATATTATTATCAAAATTAATTTGATTCTGAGTAAATATTATTATGAGAATTAATTTGATTCTGAATCTGAGTAAATATTATTATCAGAATTAATTTGATTCTGAATCTGAGTAAATATTATTATCAGAATTAATTTGATTCTGAATCTGAGTAAATATTATTATCAGAATTAATTTGATTCTGAATCTGAGTAAATATTATTATCAGAATTCATCTGATTCTGAATCTGAGTAAATATTATTATCAGAATTAATCTGATTCTGAATAAATATTATAATCTAAATCTGAGTAAATATTATTATCAGAATAAATATTGTAATCTGATTCTGAATAAATATTATAATCTGATTCTGAATAAACATAATCTGATTCTGAATAAACATTATAATCTGATTCTGAGTAAATAGTTTTATCAGAATAAAAATAAATATTATCAGAATAAATATAATCTGATTCAGAATAAATATTATAATCTGATTCTGAATAAATATTAAAATCTGATTCTGAATAAATATTAAAATCTGATTCTGAGTAAATAGTATAATCTGATTCTGAGTAAACAGTATTATCAGAATAAAATAAATATTATCATCAGAATAAATCTGATTCAGAATAAATATTATAATCTGATTCTGAATAACTGTTATCATCAGGAAAAATATTATAATCTGAATAAATATTATAATCTTATTATGATCCGAATAAATATTATAATCTGATTCCGAATAAATATTACAATCTGAATCTTAGTAAGTATTATTATCAGAATTAATCTGATTCCTGGAAAATATTATTATCAGAATTAATCTGATTCTGAATAAATATTGTTATCAGAATTAATCTGATTCTGAATAAATATTATCATTAGAATTAATTTGATTCTGCATAAATATTATAATCTAAATCTGAGTAAATATTATTATCAGAATAAATATTATAATCTGATTCTGAATAAATATTATAATCTGATTCTGAATAAATGTTATTATCAGAATAAAAATAAAAATTATTATCAGAATAAATCTGATTCAAAATAATTATTATTATCAGAATAAATATAATCTGATTCAGAATAAATATTATAATCTGATTCTGAATAAATATTATAATCTGATTCTGAATAAATATTATTATCAGAATAAATATTATTATGAAAATAAATATTATCAGAATAAATATTATTATCAGAATAAATATTATTATCAGAATAAATATTATAAATCTGATTCTGAATAAATATTATAAACTGATTCTGAATAAATATTATTATCAGAATAAATATTATAATCTGATTCAGGATAAATATTATTATCAGAATAAATATTATAATCTGATTCTGAATAAATATTTTCAGAATAAAAATAAATAATTTTTTTTTACTATAGTCAGAAATAAATTATCCCCCTTGACAGAGTCACTTTCACTTTGTTTAGCTGTTACAATCACTTTCACTTTCACAATCCGTCACTACTTTCACTTTGCTTAGCTGTTATCACAGTCACTGGTGACAACGCTTTCAATTTCATGATCAGACATAATCTTTCTCAACTGTCTTACACAAGTATTCACGATCTTTTTTGTTTCGTATTCGTGAGATAATTCTGATCTAATTTTCTCAATCGCTTGTGGGAGTGAACAAATTCTTTAATTTGTGTGTCATTGACTGTTGCCAAGGATTGTAACATCGACTGCTGAATAGACTTTATGAATCTGTACTCAGCTGGCAATGTATATCTATTTTCGAATTTCCGTTGTTGTAATGATTCAAAATCACAATTAATTTTTTTTCAGGATTAAGTTGATCAGATATTTTTATACCGTCATGTTGTGATTTTTGAATTGCAGAAATAATAACATTTATATTTTCGTAATTCCTGATATAATAAATATTTATTTAAAATAACAAAACTATTTACATAACACAACACATATTACAGTATAGATATCTTAATTCTATGGACAGCACATACATATAATCTTAGTTCTAAGGACGGCACATACATATAAACTTAGCTATATATATATATCTTAATTCTATGCACAACACATACATACAGTCTTAGCTCTAAGGACAGCACATGCATATAAATTTAACTATATATATCTTAATTCCATGGACAGCACATACATACAAACTTAACTATCTTAATTCTATGGACAGCACATACATATAAACTTAACTATATAATCTTCAACAGATTTCTGCACACCCTCCCCATAATCAACCCTGGGGAGTGCAAAAGCGCGCCCGCCAAGTGGTGACATGGTGGGAGGGTGTATTTTTCTCTGTTTAATATTGAGCAATGGGGCGAACCCCAACAACGATACGGGTTGTATTCCTTATAAGCTGACTAATACTTGGAAATCCAAAAATAGCTTATACAATGGGCGTGGCTTATTTGCTGTTTGAATTTTTCTTTTTTTCTGAATTATTATCCCTGATAAAATCTGAAGGAAGCAAGAAACCTGACAAAATCATAAAAACAGATAATATTTCTTAAAAAAACAGTAAAAGATATTATTCATCAGTAAATTAAAAAATATACAAGCTCTACCATTAAATAACAGAGTTATCTCGCTTCTTCTTGCAAGACAACTATAACAAAATTCAAAAGTATTTTCTTGTTTTTCTGAATTTATCAGGGACGAAGTCAAAAGGTGTAAATATCCTTCTCTGTCACAAATTATACTGCTCGACTGACAGACAGTTAAGTTACTGAATATAACAGTTACTGAATATGACACAAAAGAATAATCGCGGCAGTCATGTAATATTACGCAGTAACAAGCTGGGCAACTGCTTAATTACTCTCCCAGTGAGAGAGAGAGAGAGAGAGAGAGAGAGAGAGAGAGAGAGAGAGAGAGAGAGAGAGAGAGAGAGAGAGAGAGAGAGAGAGAGAGAGAGAGAGAGCTTTGCGTGACAGAGTTATCTCCCTTCTTCTTGCAAGACACTACAGTAACATTCAAAAGTATTTTATTGTTTAATTCAGAAGTGGCAGCGTACTTAAATGTTATTCGCTGTTTGTATTTCTTCGAAAACGCCGATTTGGTTATATTATCTGCGACACGTTGTACCGAAAGCGAGTGAATATCAAAATAGTTACCAGTTGCATTTATCAAATGAAATGTTATTTCTTCGCCTGTCTCTACATTTACAGACTTAATAACCTTGGGAAATTTACTAAATTTTCCAGTACCCCCTCGTACATAATTCTGACTCTGTGTAATAGCTTGTAAGTTATATAAAGAATTATCAAGTTTTCTGTCATTGATATGATCGATCACAAGTCCATCTTTGATTATTCCATAAAAAAACATTCGTAGACGAATTTATGAGATAAATATCTTTCTTTTCCACCACATTCCAAACACGGTTTTGGTCCTAGACACCCTCTTCGAACGCTTTGCATGTAGTACGCACAGAATTCATTTACACAAACTTTGTTACAAGGAGTTGTAGAAACTATCATTAACCATTTGCATTTATTTTTTTATTGAATCATTATGTATATAATTATACATCAATTTAAATATATATTTGGCTTAATTATAATATAGAGGAGTTTGAGAGATTATCCTCAATTAAACCCTCTAAAGCTAGATTCGATCTTGACAAACTGTCGAAACCTAATTTAGTTTTTCGATGCAAGGTCTGGCTTTAACGAATAGGGATATTACTGATCGTATCCGTAAAACCAAGAAGGAATTTTTCGACGATGGTGCGGCTCATGTGTGGTCAACATTCCGAATCATGAATGTTGTCGATACTAGAATGAATGACGAGCGAGCAGCAAAGATTATTAACTATCTCGACAATCAAAGATATTTTATTCTAATAAAATTTATTGTTGAGACAGACGACGACACTTGGATTATCCGTGACAAACGTGACCGTGTCCGACTTCACACTGGAAATAATATTATCATGTTACATAAAACTTCCAAACCAGGAGTGTTGACTGGTATTAACAAACCATATTATGAACGAGTATATCCTGTGACTGCAGTTGTTTATGCGATATATCCGCTAAATGATAAACCTAGCGTTGCTAATCTCAAACCGATGAGATTTTTTCTCTTAAATTGTGTAGCTGAGCGAGTTACAGAACTCTTTACAAACGCAATACATGGAAACGGTTTAACGGATTTACGACGTAAAAAAATAAATTAGTGGGCAGAAACAGTTAACGATACCGGAGCGTCTATCAGCGACGTTGCTGAGCTGGGAAAGAAATTAAAATTTCCAAAAACAGTGAGAACACTAACCGGAGAGATTTTGTATAAATCGAAATATGAATCAAGAGGAGCTCCGATAGAGATTATTGATCATAACGCACATGCATGGACATCGGCCGTAGCAATATTTCCACGAGACAGAACAGTTAAATTTTATAATGATCATATATTTGATTTTGTCAGAAATATCAGTAAGAGTGACCCTGTATCCGTGTGGTTATTTCAAAGTTCAGAATCTGTGAACTATGATCCGTTTGTACTGCCTAATGGAGACATTTATCGTGCAGAATCGCTCCACGAGGAAATGAAAAATCTTGCGTTGAAATATACCCCTGACCACGTCAGGGTTGGACAATTACTGAGTAATTGTTTTACCGTTCCATCAGTTGCTGCCCACTTTGCTCAGAAGAAAAATTTATGGAAACCGACAAGATCGGAATTTCTTGAAGATATTCAACGCAGCTGCATCGAATACGGACACGGCGGATTGTGGAATACTAAGTACGATTATAACGACGTTATCCCGGTTGATATGGTTGCATGTTATCATGTAGTTTTCTTGGATACGGAGAGTGTTCTGAATACTTTAAGAGATATGGACATCCAACGCAAGAGATGACCAGAATTGCGATAAATGGACCCTTACCAGATTTTGACCTGACTGGATTCGCCTGTATCGAGTCATTCGAATTTGCACCGAAAAACCTTCATCCGATTATTTATGCGTGGTTTGGAAAACATTTTTCAGAAAAATATTGGGCTCCAATAGTTTTATTACGATATATGCTTGATGTGAAAATATTGATATCGTTGAAAGTAAGTGAAGCAATTATATCATATCGTCCGCAGAAACAAGTTTGGTTACCACAACAAAGGAAATATTCTGATGATGAAAATCCTGATATGACTGATTATGAAAATAAAGTTGCGAAAATTCTTGGTAGGAAAATAATTGGTAAATTTACGCAAGGAGGATCATATGATCATAAACGACATTGTGCAAGATTAATTATAGACGATTGCTATAATTGCTGATACAACGGAGAAAAACACATTTATAAGTCGAAATAATGCTTATTTACCAGACGGAACTAAATTAGGTACATTTGTGAGCTATATTGATGGTGAGTCACCGCAGTTTACTCATTTAAGATCTTCGATGTTAGCATATGTTTCGATAAATTTATTATCGATGATAAACAAATTTTTCCTGATACCGCTTTGAGAGTTGCCACAGATACATTATATATAAATAAAAAATATGCGGATTTGTTAAAGATTGGTACCGATACATTATGGGGCGAATGGAGAATAAAACAAGAATAGATACTTAGTTATTCTGAATCAGCTGACGTTGAAATCAAAGAAACATATTACAAGGACATTCACATGTCACAATTATCATCAGAACCATCGGTATATGATCCTGTGGCCAAACATAAGACTGTTTATCTTAATGGGTGTGGTGGTTCTGGTAAAACAACGCGTGCAATGGAATTATTCCGGAATTTTGATATGGTTGTTTTGACACCTACACATAAACTTGCCAGAGAGATGATCGAACTTGGAGTAAAATCTGAAACTTATCATAGTTTCTTTAGATGGTGCGGAGATGCATGGGCTCCTGAATGAATGGGTGAACATTACATTCCTAAAATTATTATTTGGGATGAAATATGCACGGTGTCGCTAGATGTATTAAGAAGATTTCTTGACTGGTTGTTAACGAAAAATACCGCTTTAATAATTTGTGGTGATCATGGTCAACCGCCACCTTTTGTTGGACAGTTTCCACATGAATGGTTAAAAACGTTTACAGATTATTACGAAAAAATAACTGATGATCATAGAGCTATTGATGACTCACTGAAAGAATTTTAAAAGTTAATCAGACTGCAGCCGGATAAAATACAGTGTAAGATAATGCGTAAAGTAATTCCAGAAACACATATAAATGATTTTGGAATTTATGGAGACCTGCTGATTTGATAGTTGCAAGTAGAAAGATAGTTTGTGATACACTTCAACAACAATTATTTCTGTTACATAAAGAAAAGTTTTCAAATCTACCTGTGCCATTATGTTATCGCCCAGCAGATACTTGATGACAGAATATTGAAGTTGAGATTCCAGGTTGCGGTGTTAAACAAAATCATGTGTTAATTGATATTGTTTTAGTTCCTGTCAGAGCTGTTTAGAGCGCGTTAACGATGGACAAAACTCCATGGACTCTAGGATATGCTATAATGATTCACTCGTCACAGAGATTAACTATTTCTGATGCAAATATCTGGATTGTTGATGATCGAATCTAATGGTCAAATTTAGTTTATCTACTCAGAAGAATATCTGAGCTGCGGAGGGTTATCATAGACAATAGCGACACCGATGATATAGTTAACAACGAAGTTGTCAAGAAAAAATTATCTGGTTATAAGCAATGTGAAAAAATAAATAAGCGCGACTTTGATCTCGATGCTGAATTTATCATGACACTGAAACAACGACAGAATAATCATTGTGCGAGCTGTAACACATTAATGTTGTGGCAGTATTCGAATAATAATCCAAGACAGTTTACCGTAGATAGAATTCATAGTAGTCTTGGTCACACACGCGAAAATGTAATGCTGACCTGTCTTGAATGTAATCGACATAGGGGTGCCAGTTTACAAAAGTGAACGCGGTGGTAACTGTGTGTCTTCAGGAATTACTTGTAATTGTTCACGTACAAATCCACTCTGAAGAGCAGTTGAATCTAGTCTGAAGATTGCAGGTCTACCCGTGGATCTTACCACGCTGGAAATTTTATGTGTTGTCACACTCCAAATAGGATCAGTTGCTCTTTTTTTCCCACCTTCAAGTTTACCAGGTTCATTTAAGTATCTTACAGTCACATTACCTAGTACTGGTTTTTTTGAGAAAGAGTCATGTCGTTGTATTGGTATATACTTCTTTGTGATTGCACTAATGGGTTTCATAGAAATTGCACGAGTAATTTCATTGTTTAACACAGCTATCACACTTGGTAATTTTGCAGCCCATTCACGAGATCTCTTGTCTTTCTGAACTATTTCCTTCGCATACTGATACCCAAATAACCGCTCAGCAAGTGCTCGATTAAATGGCTCAAAGACTGCCTGATCACGATGAATTTTGGTGTGTCCTGGTCTGATTTTAAAGTTATGTTGTTTCATCAGAGATGATACTGCACCAAGAAATTCCTTGCCAGGATCAACCTGTAATAGTTGTGGCCATCGCAAAGGCCCTCGCTGATAAATTCATTCAAAAGCAGATGCAACTTCAGTTGCTCTCTATGTTGATAGTGGTTCTGTTTCTTTATATCTATTTGCAACGTTAACGACAGTTAACGCGTATTTGTATGTGCGTGATTGACGTCTACCAGTTTTAATATTATCGTGTGGTAAAAACAAAATATCTGCTTGATGAACTTTTATTGGGAGCGCTGACATCAAAATGTGCGAACAGAATTTTTTAGGTGGTGGTAGATAAATTTGCCATATTGCTAACCAGTTTGCAGCAACAGAACGTGTGACATTCGCCGCATCCGCAAGTTTACTAGTCGCTGCTCTATCTCTCCAATATCACCGTGGACTATAATAAACCGATTCCATTATAATAATAATTAGTTGATTTACTACCGGCCCCTAGCACTAGTTTACCTTTTATCGCAGATTTTACTAGGAAGCTAGCAATGTTTTCTCTGAGAGGTTTATTTTTTATGGAATTTATCGAGTGCATTAGTTTTACATCCGCAATATGTCGTTGTTGTAAATCTAAATTTTTATACGCAACATCATGAACGTCACACGCTTGATCAATCGCATTTATTGGATACTCTCCAGGTTTTGGTTGGTCTCGTTCTTCAAGTCGGATATCAAGTCGAGTTCCTGGACCACAATAATTAATGGCAGGAAGATGTTTCTCACCAGGGTATTTAGCCCAAGGAACTCCTGGTAATTTTCCCAGTGAAGCAGCGATATCACCACCAACTTTCATCAATGACGAAATAAATTTGTATATTTTGTGCCACATTTCACACACATGCCTGTAAGTGCACGCGTTTTATTTTTTGTTATTACTGCTGTTAATCCACTGGTGGGAGTGGATGCTCTGCATCGAACATAATAAAAATCCATCTCATTTATTATATATTTGTACAACATGGATACCATTGATTTCTCAGAGACACGAAAACAAGAGCCAGTCAAGCATCATCCAGCGCTACCAAATTCTATCAGAGCAATTATCATAGGCCCATCTGGGTCTGGTAAGACGCAATTGTTGCTTAATCTGATAATGAGATGGCTCAAGTGGGATAAGTTATATTTAGTGGCACCATCCGTAGACGATCAGAGATGTTATGAAGTACTTAAAGGTTTTAATGAAAATGCAAAATTGTTGGATGAAGACGGTAATGATATTATTGATTTTATCACCGATATTGATGAAGCCCCCATCTGTGGATGACCTCGATGGATTTATTAATACGATGATGTGATGCTGGACAAACAATCAAATCCAGTTCGGATATTTTCTCGAGGCAGACACAAAAATACTGACGTGATTTATGTTACTCAGCGATATACACAAATACCTAAAGTGATCAGAGACAACTACAATATTTTAGTTGTGTTTAATAGATTCGATACACATACTCTGCGAAATATTCATCAAACTTGGTGTTCATGGGGTATGGACATGATTAAGTTCAAAAACTTCTTTTCAAAAGCACAAGCTACCCCACACGGATTTATCACGATAAATTTACTCGATCCTCGGTCGAGGTATCGTATAGGTCTTCATAAAATTTTTGGTTAAGAGACAGCAGCAGGGAGAGTGATGACCAACAGTGAGTGTCCGGATACGTAAACAAACACGCCATAAGAAATGAAAACACGCGCGTCAAAGATAAAGTAACAAAATGAGCTAACCCAATTAGAGAAATCGATTGCCGTCGTGTTAGGCATTTATATTCGGGTAAATGCCAAAATTGGTACCATCGCTTTGGGTAAAGCTTCATAACGGATGTGGGGGAAAAATAATATTTCCTAATGTCTCAATTTTAAAACTAAGCATTAAACAGTATATTTTCTATGATAACAAGAACATGATTTATTTCTTTGGGACGGTAATTGCGTTCATGTGGAGAATGATAATTAAGTTTTCGTTTGTAATCACGTCCAAGGTTAGAAGTCATGTGATGATCGGGCGCCTAATATCTGTTCCAATGTTAAATATTACTACCTCATAACCTGAAATTCGTCTTTAATTCGCATACTCAAAAAATACAATTAAAGAAATCTAAAATGTTGGAAGAACTTCGATAGAAAGGCATAACATTTAATAGCAATTTCAAAATGGTGCGTGTTTTTTCCCTCTCTTATAAGTAGAACGGATGAGGAAGGCAAGGCGCTTATTAATTTTCTTTGGCCCGTAGTTAGAATGCACCCCACCCCATCCCACCCCACACCACCCCACCCTCATTCCACGTGAGGATAACATCACGTGGTCTGTGTCAATTATCCATGTGTTTATTCGGTCTTAAGTCCGTCCGTAATTTACCTGGCAACTTTTGTTTTAGCTTAATAATATTGTATTCCATGGATTCACACAAAAAATTGGAAAATTGCAAATGGATGGCGAGTTTCGTTGATAAGGGATTAGTAATTCTGTTACTAATTTATACCTAAGTCAAGTACTGAAGCTGCTCTTTCCTTCGCCTAAACTTTTACTGATATATGATTCCTCGTTGTCTTGAAGTGTGTCGTTGCAGCCTGTATAGACGTTTCTTCATTCATGAAATAGTTACAATTTTCCTTTGTTTTTCCAACTTCACAGTGGTGATAAATGCTATTAAAATGTCGCAAAAGTTTCTTTGTCAGACCTTTAAGTGATAGGGTTTTGCTCTCAGTTACAAGAGTTTTCATACGAAGAACATGTTTGTATTACAGACAGGTTTGAATTATAGAAAATGATCAACGAAAGATATATAGCTAGCTAATAGATAGATACATAAGTAAATACTTTGAAACATGAACACACACACACACACACACACACACACACACACACACACACACATATATATATATATATATATATACACATACACATACATACACACCTACATACATACATACACTCCATTGATATACCTTGAAACAACACTTCCTAATATAGACAGACAGGAATGTAAAAATGCTAACATATAAACAAAAATTATGCCGTCATTCATTGACCATGTAGAAACAGACCAAGCTATGGGGGTTTTTCTTGGTTTTTTTTTTTTAAAAAAAGAAATTACCACATTTTTATATCATATATAATACACGATTTTTACGTAGATTTTTGTTTAGCCCATACCTCTGGTTCTAGTAAAAAACTAATTTGTGACAACGCTGTAGCTCTCGAAAGACAATAAATATGGAGCTATTTGTCGCGTATGGGTCTTTTTCTAAGTGGTAAAATCCTTTCCTTTTTTCAAAATCATTTTGACCGATTGTTCCATTGAAAAGTTAATATATCTCTTAAATCGTATGTTTAAATTCTTGTAAAATTTCTGTGCATAAACTGTAATATTTACTGTATCCGTATTTACTGTCACAGCTTCAAAATCAAAGATGTATAAATTCACCTGCTCACCCATGCTCTTTGGAGCTTAGCGACGACTTTGAGAGCCGTTTTCTTCCACGTCTGAATTTTTTTTTTTTATCAAGTGATCAGATTCGATTCAATATTAACTACCTTTGCAGAAAAAAAAATCCATCGTCAAATAAGAAGCACTGACTGACTGATTGTCTAAGTTGATTTGTTTATAGCGATTTAATAACAGCAACTGATTGCTTTCTAGTAAACCGAGAATAACATAGAAGAAAGCGCCAACGTATTTGAAAGATTTTTTTCCTTAACTTAATATGGGTTATCGAAGGATTCTAGACAAATAAATGGAGACGTTGTTTTCAGCTTACTCAAGACCGATACTTAATATCATTTTTCATCAAGCCAATTCTGATGCAGTGCTCAACGGCTGATGAAAAAATCTTGATTCGATTTGCTGGATACTTTAAATACAATATATGCTCCTTGCTTACCAATTGATTTCCAATCTGGCAACGAAACGGCCCATTTAAATAAAAGAAGGCTGTCAATTACTCGTAATTCCTCAGGGAAAACAGCCTTACGGAATTGAGTGCAAGACGTGTATTTCTTATAATACGGGTTTTGGATGAATGGAAACCGTTTTCATTGGACCTTAAACACTCAGTGCTTTTCAAAGGACAAAAATAACCTACACGTATAAGCAATTACACATGGACGTAAATAACTAATATAAAAATCATGTTATTGGTCAGGTTTCTTACAGAATTTACAAAGTGAAATGAATTATGTTTACATGTGTATCAATTTTCATAGAGTTATGTGTATTTAAATTATGTTGTGTACCTGATTTTGTTGTGATTGGTGGTTGTGCCTACCTCATTTGTGTCATGTTTCTAAGACTAAACAAGATGTTTCAGTTCAAGACCTAATCTTGTTTACGAGTTAGTGATTTGTTTCCATTAGAAGTAGTTTTAAAGAACATTCTGTTTTACCACAGGCCAGATAACAGTCTATATAATTACGGAATTGGTAAAAACAATAATCATTCATATTTTATATCATTCTTTTGGGAATCTATGATCAGATTTTATAGTTTTTTTCAGATATTAGTCTAGACGAATTATTTATTTAAATTATTCTTTGGAATTACAAAGTGCTTATTGACATTTTGGACTAAAATACTACTTTTGAATTATTCAGAACTCATTCAAAGACATTCTGGATTATATCATTGTGGTATATCAGGATAGTCAAGATTATTCGAATTCATTCCGAACATTCTATACGTTGGACTTGTGATAGAACATTTGGGATTATTTTGGGATTTAATTCACAATACTGTAAATGTTTCTTAAATTTTCACTGTGTAACTTAGAGAAATAAATTATTTGCTGAATTTTACTTTAATTGTTGGTGTCATCTCCCTTCTGTTACTTATTTTACGACCCAGAACTGAAACAACAGTTTTGCAGAAAACTAAATTGTCATTGGCTCTTCAAATCGCAGAGTAGAATGAATGACCTACTTTTTCCACAGACGGAAAACTGTTTATTGGGCACAGAAAATAATTCAGGGTTAGTAGCATAGTAGCAACCATGAAATTCACTAGAGATATTAATATAATCAATTTACAGTAACAACATGTTCCGTCGGTGAGCAGCATATATCTTACTTTTTTTGTGGCAATTTGAGAATTACTTATAAACGAAATATCAAATGGAAGGCAAGGACAGTTTGCTACCGTAAAGAAGAGTTTGCAATACAGCTGCATGTATTAGACACGGTCACAGAAATGTATCCTATGGGGTGACACTAGGGGGCGGGTCTTAATTATTACCTGTGAGCCATTAGCCACGTATGTAGTCCCAATTTTAGTTTGAGGGCATTTTCCTGTCCTTCTCTTGGTGGTGATTCTTTTGTTTGATGTAGCCATTTTTGGTATTGATTTAATATATTTTTTATTCCTTAGAATATTACCATTAAGGTGTGATTGGCTGTGTGTATTTTGCCAATAATGAATCAGTATGTAACCAGTCAGCGATGCCTGCGCCTGCCTGCAAGTGAAATACAAGAACGATCAACATGAGCAAAATATAATATGATTAAATTGCCTGATCCCATTGGCTCTGCTTAGAGCACGTGTCCAATAAGTATATTTGATCGGTCATTGTTACAAAGCAATATGTAGCGGAACTTGTCAAAATCGGTCTTTCCCGTTGTAATAAACTTTTTCTCGGGTTCAACATTTATTGTGATTGACTTTTTTAAATCTTTGGCTGTTACGAGTCTATCCTCTTAAAATAAGTAACAGAAAAGAGTGAAAAGCAACAAGCACTCTAAATTTCAACAAAAAATTTATTTCTCTAAAATACAAAGTGAAAATTAAAAATAAGAACTTACGGTATTGCGAATTAAATCCTAAATTAATCCTAGAATTACAGACACAAGTCCTAATAAAAAAAAGTTCTGAATAAACGTTAGTGGTTATCCAAATTAAATTTAACACCGAAAGCGTTTACGTGTCGTCTGTGGTGGCCTGTATCGTGCTGTTGTACCAATAATCTTTTGTTGAAACACATTAATTTAATTCAAGGCTTGAATTATCTATGAATCCCAGTTAATGTCTCTGTCCAAAAATCTTATTTTTTTATGTACACTATATTTACAGAGAAAAATCACTTCAATTAAATAATTTGAAGAAATGAATTCCAGCCCAAATGAACTGTTTGACACAACAATAATACAAACTTATTCTGCTAGATCTTAAAGTACCAATGAAATTTTTTTTACAGTAACAAGATTATTTAGTACTCTACTTGAAATCAGGTCACACTTAACATTTTCTAATAAAAACTACTATCGAATGGAAAATTTTAATTTGGAAGCTTCTGAATTTTTACAAGATAAAATGTTGATTATAATTAGAAGGTCTTTTACCAAAATTATAATATATAATATGAAATATGTCAGGTGCGCCAGGAGATCCCCAATAGACTAGACCCAGACCCAAATAAACCTGTTTACTTTGTAACGATGTTCCCTCTTGGTAAAGAGGGGGTGGTTAATTAGATTTGGCTATCGTTATCTAGAGGATGACCTCACTCGATTTTACTGCCGGTGTGAGTGGATAGGTAGAACATCAACAGAGAACTGAGTATAACTATTGAGAAGAAATAATACAATACGAGTCCCCATTAGACAAGAGAATAACAATTTAATCAATGACATAAATTAATAGTGTCAGCTTCAATTCAAACAAATTTACATTTACAGAACTTCAGTAGCAGTGTCCTATTAATGATTCATTTCATCATGATAGTGAGAGAGGTGAAACGAGCACAATGTCCACGCCATATCTGCATCACCTGTCTTTGTCTCCGTTTATCCCGCCTTCCCACCTTCACGTGTATACGTTTGATCTTTCTTGATCCTTCTATCCTAACCGCTTGATCTCTTATCCGGACTTCCGTCTTTCGGACTGTCCCAGACTGTTCCAGAGAGCTGTTTCCGTTAATGCTGTTCTTTCCAAGAAAATGTGCGTCCTAGCACTTAAGGCCTGTCTTTGTCTACAAGACAGCCACCTGGTCCCCTTACTTGTCTTAACGAGAAAAGAACTATTCTTTAGTTTTTCCCGGAGTCAGACGAGTCTTTCTCCCCTTGCAGGAAAATCTCGGACTGAGGAAATTCTCCCAAAGTCGTTACCTTATATTCAACATTACTTCCAGGGTGTACGCCTTAAGTTAAACTGACCAATCGTAATCAGCCGTTCCTAATTTTTCCCCAAGATAATTATTTCTTCCGTCAGATGTTGACAGCCTAGAATCTGAGAAATACGACACATACCAACTTCCCTTTGTCAATGACTATTTGACATGGTGTTCTCATTAAGCGCTTATGGTCGGCATCTTACTGTTTACTTTCCCAAGACAGCTTTGCGATGCCTGAGCCAATTCTAAATTAGCCGTAGATGCTGGCCTCTCTCTCACCCACGAACTGTACCAAGTGACATGGGAAAAGGTCGAAGTGACCGCTCACATAAAACTTTGCTGGCTTGACTGTAATAAAATTTTAATGCACAATGTATTCAGTTTTAAGGTTCAATGCGTATTCAAAATTCGACACTTTACATACTTCTATTAATAATAATCTTAATATCAAACCCATACAGATGGAGAATATTTTAGCTATTTATTAGTTGTTTGCAGAATAAAAATATAGCTCAGGCAAAGTAGAAAATAACTTTATTGTGGTCAAGGTTAAGTCCAACATACAATGTTACATTACAGTAGCATATAATGAAATAATAAAAAAATAAAAGGTAACTAACAAATAATGCAAATCAAATACACATAGCATAGCATACCAGTCAAATGTGAATAAATGACCAATTCAAAACAGCTTATGTTTCATTGCAGAAAGATCATAGTTGAGAAAAGGAAAAGTATAAAAGATTAAGGGGTCCCTGGTGACCAAGTAGTCTAAAGCGCTCGGCTTTTCCGATCACTGCCATCTCATGTCTCTCCGCGTGGGTTCGAGTCTCAGGCTCGGCCAAAGTGTATGTGTGAGAGAGCTACCAGTAGCTTCGCCTGGGTCTGTGGTTCTTACCAGGACATTCCTGGGATCAAACTCTCTAATTCAGGTAACACATTTCCTGTTTAATAATGACTGGCCCAGAAACGATGTTAGATTAGTGTATCTCATGCAAATTAAACATGAACATATTAAATGAATTTAAACACAGGCGAACAAAAAATAACGTATTTCCTGTTTATTAAGGAACAATTCAAAGGCTGCATATGGAATCAATATACACACTGACCAATATAAAGGTAGACCTGCCATTTGACTCCAAGATAGCAAACATGGCTAGTTTACAATGTCACGGGATTAATGAAATGAAAACAAAACACAAAAGGCATTGGTCTTAAAATGCAAAATATAGAGAAGGTCCATTTTTTT
>JAECUM010014848.1:12500-87484 GCA_016617855.1 Megalonaias nervosa | reverse complement strand
GGTAGTTCCTAGCAAAAGAAAGATGGTCTTTTTCCATATAAATATATAAGTAATGCACTGGATTTCATTTTGAAAAAAGGTAAATCAAATTAAGGAAATAGATACGGAGCTCAAACAGCGTAGTGATATCTTAAGCCTGTACAGTTATTTTTATTCCTTTAAAGTAACAGGGATGATAATTCTATTCATAATAGATCATTTTGATAATGTTAAATTTAATAGTTTTAAAAAATTAGGTAACATAAACACACCATTTGAAAAGAGCCTAATGTTTCTTGTCCCGTGATTAAAAAGAAGAGAACTACATGCTTCAGCCTGAACTACAAAAAGAGCCAAAATTATATTTGAAATGTACTTTGCTAGTAAATTCGTATGACTGTCTATAATACCATATGTCCGTGTCATAATTCGCCGAAAATGGAATATGCAACAAAGAAAAAATTATCTCTATAAATCTAACCTCAAGGCAAATTATATATGTGGTACGTATGTAACATAAAAAAAACATTTTTCAAAAAATTGCTGATTGGTGTCCTGCTTGTAATTAGCAATGGATTTTACAGTCTGTTGGTTTTCGCCACTCTTGTAATTGCCAAGCAGTCGAAGAAACAGTTTAAATATTAGCTTCCTTAAAATGAGTGCTATCATTTGGACAAGTGACTATGCTTGTGAGTAAAAGTGGTTCTGCATAAAAAAAACGGGTATTTTGCTTTCCGAATGCAATCAACTACATGATCCGTGAGTGAATTAAAAAACGAAGTCCTGGAACGTGCCAAATTTAGGTATTATGCGGAGGATATGTAAATGACAAAAAAATTGATTATATTCTTCTTTGCAAGATGAGGTCGATACAAAATGTGGTGAACTTGAAAATATAAACAAATCGATACATAAAATGGTTAAAACAACAGATAAAATTCCCTTTTTCAAAACATTTTTTATTTCTTTTTTGTTTTTGTCAAAATATTTTATTTTAATCTAAAATCGTTTGCGAGAAAATGTTTCTGTTTAATAATTCTGACTTCATTTCCCCAAGGAAAAATAATCACAAATAAATGAATACATTTGCAAATATATATGAATATAAATTTTATTCGAACAATGACAATATTAAAATGACAAAATGAAGAGAGCGAACAACAAGCACTATTTCCCAAAGGCACATTTATGCGCTACTCGTGTCTAACTTGAAACCGTTTTCTTCCCGTATTTTTCAGCGATTATTACGGTAATTAACTCACCAGTAACCAGTAAGACAATCAATTTCACCGATGCGCACAAAAATGAAAACCAGTATGGCGCTCAGTATTAAGTAAGTCTATTACAAAGACAACTTCGTATTTAAAACGATTTGGATTCAGCTTTATCGAGGTTGAAAATACATGAAGATTTAGTAATTTAAATAAAACCATTTAGTATACAAAACATGCGGAGCTATGCATTCTGAGTAACATTTTCTTCAAGTACAAATCGTGCAAAAAAAGTGTACATGGTAATGATAAATAGTTCAAGCTGATTGATCATAATCATAGTTCATGGGTGTGTCTTAATTGTAATGTCCGTATGTTTTATCATTATTATATGCTCATTGTGTTCCTCTATTAACTTTACATTGTCAGAATTATGCAGTATTTTTCGATACTGAACACCTTTATACTGCACGACACGCGTGTCTAAAAATAGAATCGGGTATTAGGAACTACTTTGTAAACAAACCATGCACACTCATGTTATAGACACTTTTGGTTGATTAGATTTGTTCGTGAATGAATTAAAACAAGATGTTTCGTCCATTTGAAAGTAGGGATGATATAGTTAACGATGTCAACAACAAACATGAGAGATGCAATAACTGAAAATACCATTCTGATCATTTAAACACTTATTTAGGAGAAATGTTCGTAACATTTCGCATACAGAATGGTTCAGACTATGACCAGTGATTGCTAGAGTCGATAAATATATCATAGAAAAGCATATTGAGGCTTAGGGCTATCACATATCTATCAGACACGTAAGATTTCACAAGTCATGCAAAACACTGAATTCGAGCAACTGAGGGTTTGGTAGGAAACTAAGAGCCAATAAACCAAGACGACAAAAAAGTATTATTTCCGCTGGCTAAACGGACTGTCACACAACATTTGCACTGCAATTTTTCCCGTTTAACTATTTTGATGCAGTGTTAGGCTAGCGATAGAACACTGATACAGATCATAGCTAGGGTCCCTCCAACAGCGAGCATGCAAGTGACAGGGCATAAACATAGGACTTCTTTAGCTGGTAATAAGAATGGCAATACATATACTTACATTTACGCATCTTGAATTTCCTCAAAATGTACTTTCCTAGTTCTGCAAATCCGAATGACAAGATTAATGACATGGAGAACCTTATACGCACCGAAATTGTGCTGCAGTTTTGACTACATTTCCAAATGAAATCACATCCTGCGTACTGCATTGAATTGACCCAATAAATCCAGTCTAGACAGGATTGAGTTGGATCAACAGAAAAACAAATTATATCAATTCCAGAGCAACTGGAAAAGTTTTTTCAATGTGAATTCATTCAAAATATGACCCTAAATTTCAATTTTAAGTAGACCAAAACGAGAATTTTTTAAAACTAATGTCGAGCACTCAACAAAGTTCAAAAGTCGCTGGGCGGTGGTATGTGCGCATTAATATTGTTACTGTATACTGATCAATGAACGGTTGTGTATTTATTTTGAAATACAGCATAAATATAATTACTTTGTTGCTGGTAGTGTGTATTCCTTTATTATTAAGCCGTGGGATAGAAAACGAAATGACTATATACTAAAATGGTTATTGCATTTAATTGGGAAAATTTTAACTCCCTAGGTCGTACAGTATTACTCAGAAAAACAATCGTTCATATTTTTCCCATGCAAGTGCAGTAGCCTATAATTATTGAATTGTTTACTTCGGTCCAATATGTGCTACTGCTTAAACAACAGCTGCATGATAATAGAGATTCCATATCGAGATTGATCTGGAAAGAATAGACAACAGAGAGACGGAGCAATTCTGTATAAGATCTAAAGATTCCAGATCAAATTTTAGAAACGTAATTATTTTATTTTCTGTTTTCGTCTACTTTCACTTAACATTTTACCTTTTCATCCTATTGGATTGTTTTGCCTCTCTGTATCAAAATTGTAAATATTTATTATTCAACACTGGTCACATTTCTGTATGCATCTTTATTTTTCCTGAGAAAGACCTTTTTTGTTTAGATGTAAATTTAGAAATACTTTATGTAATTTTCCGCGCCATTTTCCAACGTTTGTGCCATTATATACGTACAGGAGAGCTAGCTGATAGCTGTAGTTCCTCACGGCACGAGTTCCACTCTACTTTAAACGAATTATGTCCCTCAAACCTGTTTGATTATATTGGTTTCACTGTATATAAATTTTCTTTATATAATCATGTATCCAAGAATATAACGAGGGATCCTGGATAAGTACATTTCTCTCTGTTTGGTATATAAGCATAAGTTTATAATAACTGCATCGAAATCCAACAAGATAATTATTACATTCCACTTGCCTCGAGAATGGAATCTCATGTACCTCGAGTCCAAACCTTCGATTTATTTCAGTCTCCATTGAAGACTAGCATTTGCCATACATTCGTCTAAATATACCAGATATCGTATCGATTTTTCGAACAGGACTCCATCATAGGTAAAGTTGAATGCAGGAAGAAACTTTATTTCTATAAAGATTTGACAGTGGTTATAACATTAACCGTCATTTCTAAACCAAAGCGGTAAATATTTATCTAATGTGCAAATTATATATATATATATATATATATATATATATATATATATATATATATATATATATATATATATATATATATAAGAAATCACGAGAATGATTTCAAGAGACAAATTAGATTTACTACCAATATAACTCACCTTTAGAGTATGGCACCAATATAATTTTGAATATTCAATATATTCGGTCCATTTTCATCATCAATGCTGTCAAATTGCGCCCAGGAATTCTTAAAATAATTATAATCGTATGAAATTACGTTTTCATGTAAACCATTATTTACTAGAGAAACTTTCACTGATGAAACATATTCAAAATAATATATACACAATCAACAATGCAAATATATAATAAATCTAATCTCGAAATAATATTTTACAACAACATTTTAGGAGACGTGTGCTTGAAACTACTTTTGGTATTTTTGTAATTAAAAACCCATTAGTAATAGGTGAAAAAACAAATGAATAAGATAGCATCACTCACACGATTCATACGATTTCTTCTTGCATTTGTAACGAATATACTTGTGGATGAAAGCATAGGCAGTGCGTAGAGGGGCACCAGGCGCCTTGACATCACGCTGTAATCCCGCCTCTGTCCGCGTGGGGACCGGTTTTGGTTCGAACATCGTTGGTATGTGTGAAAGCTTGCAAGTAGCTTCCTGTGGGCCGGTGGTTCATCCCGGGGTCCTGTGCTGTTCTTTCGCCTGATATCTTGGCCGCCATGTATGGCATATCATGTACTGATAATGGCGTCAAACCACAAAAACAACCACAAAAATCAGCAATATGAAGATACTTACAAAATCCTAAAAGATATTTCGTGTATGGTATTTAATATATTGACACTTTATGGATTTCAATCAATAGAAATGAGTCAAGAATTGATAAGGTTTTATATTAAATACATCATAATCCCCTTTGTCCCTTAGAAGAATTAATGTATTCTACTGTATTACACATACCATTAAATCACATCCATTACTTTGTAGAGACAAGGCAAACACGATTAAAGTACTGCTTCTGTCAGGTTCTATCAATGTTAAAACAAAACCAGATGCCAGCAATTTTATTTCCATCTGCTCGCTCACTGGTATAAAATAGGATTATCACGTTTTGTTATGCAAATCGCTATCATAGAAAGCGTAAACAACATTTAAAGTTGTGAATGGAATGCAACATTTTGACAATTAGTTGTTATTAGTTCGGATTTACTGCATTAGTTAGTTTATGCAAATCTGATAAAAAGATAAGGTGATCAGAAGAGGGTTTAATTTTTCGATAGAAAGCACCACTTAAGTTGATTTTTAAGTTCTCAGTAATCGAAAGCATTTCCTTCATAAGCAGCAATTTCAAGTATCATGTTTGAAAACAAATTTGCGAATTCATTTATTACTTCATTATACTTTCTTGATTTAAATAATAGTCGATTTTCAAAAGTATTTCAATAAATCTTGTAATGTAAATAAATACTGGTAACTGCTGTGGTCAGTGAACTGTTTTCCTTTCTATTCGTTGAACTAAAATGTATTTTAGTAACAACATCATCTGCGAACAAATGTACATATTGACTGAAAGAACTATAAATTGTTTCTACCGAGATAATTTATGCACCATTTCCCTTTTATGTTAATTTGAAATAAATTATTGAACAACCAAACCTTTTGTTGCAGGTTGTGGCAATGTTATGTAATTGGATAACCCGATACCTGGATATTCTCTTCCTTTCATTCGCCTCAGGTGAGTAAAAGATGTAACATAGGTGAAGTCATTAGATCTAAGACTGGTAACCGAAACATAAAGAAAAACTTTGGATGTTTTGACCTTGATCACTTTTAAAGATTCAAGAAGGGTGATTTGCCTTTGTGACTCATCTATTCAGGTAAGACGCATATATACTGTATAGTGTTTCAGATGGGCTTTATATTGACATCAACAACAACATCGTAGTCATCATCGCAACTAGAATCATCATCGCTGTCTAGCTCCTTCTCTTTCTTCTCCTCCTCGTCATCATTGTTTACTAACCATTTATTTTCCTTTCTCCCATTCGTTTTTTAAACATGACAAATGGTCTATAATATCAAATTCAGAAATATTATTACAAAGCAAAGCTAAGATCCTCCTTTCATTTCTCTCAGTTCCATGTGTATATATATATATATATATATATATATATATATATATATATATATATATATATATATATATATATTACATGTTTGACGGTATCCTGTCTGTTGCGCATACTCTTTCTCTTAGCTTTTATAGCTTCTTTATTTGGTTGCCAGTTCGAAAGTTTTGGGACTTGATCTGTGTAAATGCACAAAAATAATGTTTCTTTGAAACCATTAGACGTTCTATCACTTAATAAGAATTTTTTATTTCATTTATTTCATTTATTCTACTGAGTTCACAAATTTGCATCTGTCAATCTTGCAACAACTAATGGTTTTGTGATATGCTACGTTACACAATTGCAGTTATGAAAGTTGCATGCATATTGTACTATAATAACACCGAAAAAGAACTTACATGTATTTATTTATAGTTCTGAGCTTCTGAACAGAACCAAACAAGCAGATGTTGCTTTAACTGAGTAGTGATGCACTATTACAGGTACAGCTCAAAGAAATCGTTGTGATGATTTAATCTTTTAACTGCACAATTATGGATAAAAAGACGGTTTATATAACTCATCTCAATTATATAACATAAAATAACAGATTTCAAATAAAAATGTGGAGTTATTATTTCAAAGACTGTTAATCCTGTATTGATCTATCAAGCCTGATTGCTAACCTGAGCTGACGGAAGATTTTCCTTTTTAACAAAACATTTTGTATACGTTTCAATAGTATTTTTGTGTTTACTTTCATATAAATTGTGATAATATTTGACAATATGAGTCGAAATTGTGATGAGGCAGTTTACTTCAATCCATTTATTTTATCATATGCTAGTAAACTAAAGAGATCATATTTCGCGGATATAACATGAATTGCAGAGTAGGTTGCATTATATATTCATCCCTAAAGAGCACGATCCTGAAAATCTCCAATTTCTGGATGCGGAAGATTAATTGTTTGGACCACAAGAGAGTTTTTTGCAATTATTTGTTTTGTTTTGCAGCACAGACTTCAATCTGGTCAAACTGGTGGACATATGATGGAATATCAGGTAAATTAATCTCACATGAAAATGATCCCGTATAGGGCAGGCCTTAATCGCATACATGTGGGTTTTCGGTTGTTTTTATTTTTTAAACCAGGTAATCAAACAACCAACAATCAGTAACCCCTATTGACTCAAAATGGAAGTAAAAATAAACTTTACACGATGAATGAGGAACATTGACAATGAACTCTAATTACTATGTACACTTCCTATTTAGAATTTTCATATTTTAAATCAATTAACACATTTGTGGTTAAAGCTTCAGATCTTAATTAGCAAGCATTATTTTGTCCGAAAATAAATCTGGACAATTACATAACAATAACTGTACTAAACATCAGCTATACTTGATTGCGATACTACATCGACTAAATATTACAACGATTAACGTCAAATTAAATGTCATTCATATAACAAGAAATTTTGTTTCGAAATATAATTATGACACTTATTTTAAAAACGTAACTTTAACTTATTTTTGTGTGTTTAAATTGTAATCCTAATCATGTGGGTAAAATATAAGTCTGATAAGCGGAGAAAATCTGATGCAAAAGTTGCGTGAAATCTAATCCTCGTCATTCCGATTAATCAACCGTCCTGAAGACTATTATGCACTCAGTTTCTTCACTGGCATCGTTTACGAACTCTCATCAGTTTTTCTAAGACAAATCGTGCTTCCAGTGCCAGCAGTTCCTTTCCTGTTAAAAGCTCAAGATGACGGCAGATCGGCACTTGGTAAATTAATTCATACTTTCATTATTCACACTTCACATGTTACGTAGTAATGGAGACAATTGATGTAATCTCAAACATATATTGTATGCTTCCATTTGTGATGAGACTCAGATCTGAGGTACTGTTGAATACATTTTAGTCTATAGATTACCATATATGACTTTGTAAGATGTGAAAGTGGTGTAACTGGTGGGTAACCCTGAACTATGATGACAAGATCTGTTAAACATAAATAACAAATTGATTTCTTCAACATATTTTCATTTTTAGAATGGTACTGGGATTTATAACCTTTCATTAATCCAGCACAATGCATTAAAGATCTCCTATCCTGTGAGCGTATTATATTAATCAATTATCAGTTATGTTACATAATCCGTTACAAGAAATATCGAATATTAAATTCATTACAAAAATATGGCTAAGGTAACAACGCAACCATGGTCTTGACTGTTGCTATCACTCTATGACTTTAAACGAAGTAAGAGAAAGAAGCAAAACCAACAAGTTTAATAAAGCCAAAAAATAATCTAATTATCGAAGATTGATCAGCATTAATTAATTATATATATATATATATATATATATATATATATATATATATATATATATATATATATATATACTATATATATATATATATATATATATATAAAACCATTCGTCTTAAAGTATAACTGAGTAGTAGCTGTTGAAGCACTTTAAATACTATATCTGTTAAAGACCTTCTCCAATTTATTAAATAAATCATTCAAATAATAATAACCTGGCCATATATGTTTCTTTGACATTTCTTGTCAATGTTTGGATGTTGTTTCTGAAACGGCTAGGAATACTGTTCTAGAATTATTATTCTATTGAAATACCGAAGCGAAATAATACCTTTGATGTACAAGTGTCATTCACAGTCTTTGATTATTTTTATATAATTGCTACTCCAGTGGATTATTATGTTTCAACTAGTTTATTTCAACTTGTTGCGGATACTTGAAAAAAACTAGTTGAAACATAATAAATTTAAAGGTTTAATTCCTGTAGAAACAGCCATGTAAAGTTTTACAAACACAACGGTTTTTCTGTTTATTTGTTTGTCTTGTCTATGTTTTGTATATGCCTTGGAAAAGACTGATTAAGAGTCGAAAGCGCACAGGCTAGTTAGATACTAGTTTTGCACTGTTCGTTGTCAGTTTGTTGCATTTATCTTGATCAACCTCTGACAAATGTGATCCCTTGCTGGATCCAGTGCACTTGAAAGGACTCTTATTCGCCCTATGATTTGTATTCTTTATATATATATATATATATATATATATATATATATATATATATATATATATATATATATATATATATACCATGTGACCAACTTCTATAATATCATCTTTGTGGTTCTCCTTGTGCAACCTTTAAATAACTTATTTCAAATATTTTTTACCTTTTTTAAATAATATATCAACATTCTTCAGAAAGACCATTTGAGGAGCATTAATCATGTCAAAATCTGGCTGAAACCAAATATTTTATTCACTATATCTTCTCTAAATGAAATGAAAAATTCTCAAAAGTTTTTCTCACATAATTTGCTGTCTACACTACATTTCAACATCCACGTTCAGCGCACGCCAACCTCTATACACAAGAAGCGTTACTTTTACATGAACGTTCAGAACACACACACACACACACACACACACACACACACACACACAATTACAGATTCCATCAGAGCGTAATGGGATTAGTATTCAAAGAGTCGTCTAGAAACAATTTCTCCACCTTCGTCTTGCTACAATGATGGCAAGAGCAAAGATATTTGGATTAGAATCGCAATAATCACACAGTGTTCCTAATAAATTAAGTTAAATTATTGAAGATAGAGGGCGATCATTAATAATTAAAGTTTGGTTGCTATTGAATATGCTCATACTAATAGCTTCACTCGAATCAGATACGAGAACTTCTTTGAGTCTTTTGTAGTTTTAGGGGCCTTAGTATGAAAAATACTAGATGATGTCTTTTGAACCTGAATAGTGCACAAATTTCCCCCTACCTGCAAGTGAAAGTGTCCTTTTATTTATCAGTAGAGAAAGATTGGCTCAGTCCTCGCAAAATCGGTACTAGCGAATTACGTTTAATACTCAGTAATAAGTCCTACAGTATTTGGAATGACTCTCACTCGTCTATTCAAACACGCCATTAATCAGTCAAGCCATTTCCACACAGTTTAGGCTGTTTCACTTTTTATCGTCTGTATGTATACTGTAACTAGTTTTCCTAAGGGTTCGATGACGATCGTATTACTTTTAATGTTCTGCAGGTGTTTAAACAGTAATTAGTTTACTCCATGGACCATTACTTACTAGAGCCACACTACTGAATTTGACATTGGCCGGAATAAGGGAGAGTCCTCAACACATGTCAGACGATAAATTCAAACAGAAAAATCATGTTGATTGTTATGGTAGAATAATCACATATTTATGAAGTCAAATGAAGTCACACGTATCTCTTAAATTTATTTTGGGGTCTTCCATTAGATCTTCAAATGAGATAATAACTTTAAAAATCGAAACAAATGCCAATTTTGTATTCTTTTTCATCGGATCTCTTACATTACAATCTTTCTAATTATATAATTTCCCAGCATTCCTCACGAACTTCCCACCGGTGTACAGCTGACCCTGGACTATCATTATTTGTGTCTACTACCACAGTGATACACTCGTAAATACATTGTGACTTTCTTTCGTGTGTGATTAAGTACCTAAAATAATACTTCCTACCAGTGATTTAAACTTTTTTCTTGATGAACATTTATAATCAAAATATCTCGTGTTGAAAAGTAATCATATTAAAATGAGGTCTTGAACTTTTTCAGGTCCTCGCTATTGGGGTTTGAATCCGGAATGGATTCTATGCCAAGTCGGTAAATACCAATCACCAATAGATATCCAACCAGAAAAACTACTATATGATCCTGCACTCACCGCCATACTGTTTCCCTCCAAAAAGGTATCGATAGCTATCTGTTTACACAGTAAAGGAAACAAAGTTATTTCTGCATTTTATACACAGTTCTTTGAAATTTAAGTTACATTATCTGTATTAACGTAGCTTCCGTCATCGCCATTTTGTTTTCCTTTGGTTCAGATTGGGTATGTACAACGCAAATCATACCTATTCAGTGCATATTTAACGAACATTTCAATGGCAATTTGTTATTATATCATTAAAAAAAATAATGGCTGTTCTTAGGTCATCATTATGAACCAGAACTGAAATGATCTTCCTTGACTCATAGTTACGATTCAAGTGAGAGATCTTCCATTGTTCGTCATTATGAATCGGGGATGTCATGGGCGCCTGCACCTAAGGGCAAGGGGAGGGGAAACTTGTCCCCTCCCCCCTTCCCGGATTCCACCTCTAGACAAGTTTCACCTATATCTGTAAAACTTAATAGCTGACCTCTACATGTTTGCCCCCACTCAAGAAAAACAATTCTGAAGGCACTCCTGAGGGTTGTAATGATCTTCCTTGTCTCGTCATATCCTAAGCCATCATTACGTTACGTCGACATTACGTTACGTCGACGTTACGTTACATCGACATGTCACAGGCAATGAGACCCCAATTGTATCCTAAACAGAAGTATAGTGTTAGCGTCCATGTAGAAACATGAGATGTTTGAGATTAATACATTGGACCACCATCCTCTTATCAGTTCTTACACACTTTAGTAATTTAATGTTGTGTTAATAAACATACTGCCTGGTCAGTTTTCGTTATGTTTACCTAGAATAACGTCTCTAAAGAAAACATTATTAGTGGTAAATGAGAATAAATTGGACTCCTACATGCTTCTATTCTTCTTGGAATAAAAAACTCCAAATCATTTTTGGGAAAGAAATACTCGTCTATGATATTCCACGAGCATTAAAGTCAAATTGAATGCATGAAGAAAAATAGTTAGTACAAACATGCATATGTACAGTAATTGATACCTACTTACTTAATTGTTCTCATACGTTCTTGCTTCCTGGCTTTATTACTTATTTGACCAAGTAATTTCCTATTAAAAGACGTTCACTTACATAAGGTGTTCATACTTTCATGCAATTCATGCAGATGAACGGAAACTTGACGAACACTGGTCATGACGTTACCTTTCATGTTGAAGAGGACCTCTTGCCCCACTTCAACGTGACGTCGGGGCCACTTCAGTACGAATACAGAATTTACCAGATTAAAATACACTTTGCTCACAGTGACGTTGTCGGATCAGAACATCTCATCAACGGATTATCATTTCCTGCTGAGGTAAAACTTGATGTGGATGTTAAATTATACATGTATACCTGTCCTTTACAACTGTTCCCTGTTGCAACTGCGAAGTCAGTGAAGCTAAATGGCATTGAACAATTTTTGGCAGTGTCCCCCTAATTGTGAGTTGAATAATTGTTTGTGTTAAACTTTCTTCTTATAAAAGTGTTTTATAAAAGAGGACATATTGTTATGTCACTGTTTCAGCCAATTTGAGGTTTCTAGCTTGGAATAAAGGCCTATGTTTAGTATTAGTTGCAACTGCGAAGTCAGTGAAGCTAAATGGCATTGAACAATTTTTCGCAGTGTCCCCCTAACTGTGAATTGAATAATTGTTTGTGTTAAACTTTCTTCTTATAAACGTGTTTTATAAAAGAGGACATATTGTTATGTCACTGTTGCAGCCAATTTGAGGTTTCTAGCTTGGAATAAAGGTCTATGTATAGTATTAGTCATGCATTACATTACACTGTGTCTTAAATCTTTTAATGATGTCTCGTCTTTAACAGATAGTTTCTTTATTTGAATTAAGCTGTCGAGTTAATGAGGAAACAGCTACTTTTCTCTTACAGAATAATAATTTCCTGTTTTTCTTTGTTTTTTTTCTTTACCTTTTCACTTTAAAAATAATTAGTCTACCATTTAAGATAAAGGGTTATTGCTATAGTATAATCTCCCTCTCTCTATCGCACGCACTCACGCTGATAACTTCGGATCCCGTTAGAAGGATTTAATTTAATTACATTAAAAGCATGTGTTGTGGTATTATTTAAGGCTAAGTTTTAATCTTTAGGTTCAGATAATGGCCTACAACGCAGATCTCTGCGACAACTTCAGTCAAGCTCTGATCTCACCTAATGGTTTGGCAATTTTCGCTATATTTGCAGAGGTAAATATATCAATTTGTATGCTATAAAGTAAACTGAAATGTCATATATTCAACAAATAAGTATTGCGCCAGGTGCCAGTATGATCATTATAGTGTCGTCTTAGCTCATATATATATATATATATATATATATATATATATATATATATATAATTATTATTTATTGAATTATTTTTCAAATAGTTTTGAAATGATGTAATTTTTATTTGTTGTTACGGTTCGTGTGTATTGGTTTTATGTAAGGACTCATTCTATATTTTACGCAACACTGAAAGACTAAATGGAGTTTAATCTTAGAACTATGGGGGAACATCTCCTCTGCAACCCGCATTTCTTTTTGGTTGCCACGGGCGATAACTGTGTTTACCCACAGAATTTGTATAGCTTTAATTGACTGGTATGAAAGTTTACAATAAAATTTGCGATCCGTGTTAGAAGTAAAACTCTTAATATTATTTTTCGGATCTTTACTATTGAATACGACATCAGAGGTTCAAATAAGGACGACGTCTGCGCTAAAATGCAATATGTTCGTCACTAATGCACGCAAGGGAAGAAAATCGCAATTATGAAATTTATCTTTTGGTACTGAAATTATGTTAATTAACGACTTCTTGCTGATATGCTGCGAAAACTATCAAATGAAGTAGAAGCGATGTCACCAAAGTCCACATTTTGTTCCAGATTGGGCCAGTAGGAAATGAGGCATTTACGATACTTGCTGATAACTTAAAGTACATACCATCCAAAGGTAAGTTAGTAATTTCTCGTGTTTGGTCGGTACTATTCAACAAACGTAAGATGCAATGTCAGTTAAAGCCAAGTTGCGCCATTGGTGCAAATGAGAAAGTCGCTGCAAACGTGTTGTTTAACCTAGGTATGTATGTTATGTTTGTGCACAATATCGTGTGAAATTTGCAACTGAAGATATTTATTAATGTGAGGGTAGATTGAACCACAGAAATAGGTACCGTTCATTTGGTAAGCTTGTATGGTACTGATCATGAGCAAATGATAATCATGAAGTAAATTATCAGTTTTCTTTAATTTAATTATTCAAAAGTTAATTTGATCGTTTTATATGGGTAGAAAGCTAAACAATCATTTCCTTTGGAGTGTTGTCAGTCTCTCTCGCTCTCGTTTGTTTGCCTGACTCTCCTATCGACTGTCTGTTTATATAACCTTTTATTTGTCAGTTCCTTCATTCCTTTTCAGGAAGATAAATTATTATTCGAATCTAAGCTTGATTTATATTGTCCCAAATTAGATTGCAACTTTATTTCCTTCTTAGAATGTAAATGATATATATTTATCTTTGTAATGTTCAAAGTATTTCGTTTTTGGCTCACACAGGAAGGATAAGATATAAACTTCTTTTCTCAAATTATAGTCAATATCACCTTGAAATATATTTAAAGGCCTTAACATGCAATGAACTAATATTAAAACTTGTGATAACTTTGAAATGGCTATATTATCGTGTTTGTAATAATTTTAAAACGATCGGTTTAATATGAAAGATAATTTAATGCCTAATTGCACATGAACATAACGTTTCTAATTAATTTTCAGATGTTATTAATTTTTAAATCGAGTCATGTTCTTGAATGATTGCTTTTTGAACGATGCATATTCTAAACGGTCATTGATTCGGTCCATTCTTTTTTTTTCAAAACTAATAAATAGTTTGCCTGTTGCAGCTGAATTTATAGAATTTAAAATCAAGATATAATTTCCACTTCTGTAAATTCTGTAAATCATTACATTATTAAGTAGAAGCAGGAAATATTGTTTTTCTTTTAATATCCATCATGTGCACATATAAAGCATAGCAAGTTCATTAACAGCTCAAGATGCCTTCGATCATACAAACTTAAAAGGATATTCACCGATCTCTTATTTCTTGATTCGAGAGCATGGCCTCCTCGTTTTAGTAAATAGTTATTGACACAACTGTCTCAGAACGAATATCCTCTATCATTTTAGTAGATAACAATTTACACAGTGGGATATCAGGGTACCCATAATCTGTGGAGTGATGACTGGAAGCAGAAAGAAGTGAATTATATTTTAACTTAATTTTCAGTTAATTGTCATTTTTGAATCATGTCGCGATACTGAAAAGTTCTCAAGATACAAACAATGTTCCACAAAAGCAAGTACATATTCCTCTTCTGATTTTAAACTTAAAAGCTGCCACATCCAAAGTTAATATTTCATATCAGTGTCGTTGCAGAGTGATCCAATTAAAGCCAAATTGATGCCAGTTCCTCTTTGTGTTTTTCGGTCAGGCTATTCTAAAACATCTCATGGTATTTTTTAAAGTATTGTCAAGATAAATAAGAAAGAGAATTTAAAATGAGATTAATTTACACTCAAGCGACACGATTACTATGCGTTCATTTAAAGACTTTACTCCTGACTGATGATAATGGTTTTGGCTGGGTGTGTCAAATTAGATAGCTTCATGTTCGGTATTTGGCGAGTGAGGAGAGAAAATATGTTTACATTGGTTCAAGTGCAAATGATGCTTATTTTGTATCTACAGACTCCTTTCTCTTTCCGATTTCATTTACTTCAACAAATTAGTAAAATTGTTTATTAAATTATGGAGAACAGAGTCAATTTAAGAAATAGGTGAAGAGTAAAACAGTTAAGCCGCGAACTTTTTCATTCCGTAACAACAATGTATCCACTCGAGAAAGATAATTAATCAAGCCGTCCTGATTTGTACTCGTTAGGTGCCAATACGAAATAGGCAGATCTCAAGCTGATAAATGTTAAGGACTAAAACTGAATGATACTTATAGACCATTTACAGTGTTATCCAAGTATTGATTATATTCCAACATCTTGAACGAGATATGGCTGAAAGTTGTAAAATAACATGCTATCTGAACAGATAAACAAGAGACATGTTCGCCAATATGCCATTTCAAGCGCAGAAACATTACCATAAGAGAGAACATGGCCAAAATCGATATTATCAACATATATTTATAAATAAATAGTTCAACAAAATTTGGATAGATAGATAATTAAAATGTGGTTAGTATATGAATATGAATTTTGCATTTGAATAACAACTATGAATTTAATAAAATTTAGATTTGATTCTTGAAATTTTACTCGTCGTTAATTTTCAATAGTTTCTTGATGACCATTTTCATCCTGTATGTCATGCAAATCTCCTTCGTGCAATTTGATGCTTCTTGTATGAGCATGGAAGCATACTATTTTCACTGATGAGAGTAGTTTCTTTTAAGCCCACCTTACAAGGAAGCGAGACATGGCAGTCACTTTCTGGCGGCCGAGTCAACAGTTGGTAAGGGTTTGTTATGGTTTTACATCTGCATAGATTTCCTAATCCCCTTGATTTCTTTTATCATACTTGGTGTGCATTATCGCGAAGTTCCAACACGTCTTTCTACGACACGATAGATGGCCCTTTTGACCTTGGGGCATGGTCAACAACATAGTTTTCCCTAGGCTTTAATTAAAGAAATAACTTTCATTTGAATCTTTTTATTATCTCACATTTTTATTATCCTGAGAGTAAAGATGAAACATAATGATGTTGACAATCCATTCTACGACGACTCTTTAGAGTCGATTTCACAGTCATAGAAAATTTGCACTAAAACGTGGGCTAAAGTTTTCTTTCTTTTTTGGGTGGATTGGTGGGTGGGGCGAATATTTCCTAATCCCCTTTTCTTGATACATGGAAGGAATCATTATGATGCTAAATATCATTCTTTTTCATGAACACTGTTTTCCCTTTTGACGAAGGTGTTTGCTAATGTTAATTAATTTGCTAATATTCCTTGATGGACATATTTAATATGGGATGAATGATTATGAATCTTAGGTACTTCAATTCTCGAAATGTACGTTCACCTCTTTGACCTTGGGGTCAAAATGAATCAGTCACGAGGAATTTGTTTTAAGTTCTCGGTTAACATTCTATATTATCATGCATTTGCTAAATCTCTTCACTGGTTTTCTCCATACTTCTGATATCGCGTTGTAGGCTATGATAATACATTCTGAAACAGAATCTCTTGCCCTTTCGATCAGAGTAATAGAAAATATGCGCAAAGGTTTTGGTTAAATGTCCTTCCGTTTTCAATATTACTTTTACTTAAAAACTTGACTTGAGTGTTAAAGTTGCATTATTTAAGGGCAACAAAACAAATTTCAGTTTAAGTCAAATTCTTGAATAGGTGGTACCAAATTATATACATCAAATACGTTTCAAGAAATATAACATATTAGTAAAGGATTTTGTATTATTGCTCCATTGTTCACGGTTACGGGAGTATATACTAAGTAACGCCAAATACTAATTTTGCCACGAAAGTATATATAGTCTAGGAGTGATTTGCAAATCCGAATGTCCTAGACAGATGATCAACACTACGTATATTGTGTCATTAGCTAATAAACAAAATTTCCACGAAAAAGTAAATACGTCGTATATAATTTATCTGATCGATTTCCCCTCCTTTTTTATTGCTTTTCAATTCCCTGCAAAAGTTCCGCAGACACGAATGAATTAAAGAAATCCCGCTCCTGAACTGATGTTCCCTTAACAAAGACAGTAAATTGGAGCGTTTGTCGACCATTTCCGCGAAACACTAAAGTAGACAATGATTTGAAAAGCATATCGTGATTAGGAAATCGATTTGCCTTAGATGCTTTGGTAATAGTTCCTCCTTAATTAAGTCTCTGACTGCAATCAACTACTAATTGTTCGCAAAGATTACACTTGTATAATTTTAGACTGGCTCTCTGTATAGCCTTTTTATATTAAATAGATTTATTTTCAATGCGGGTCTTCCAAAATTAAAGGCATATAAAATAGTATATAAGGTGCTTAATTTGAAAATTTGAAGTTTTCCCCCGAACTTTGTTTTTACCTATTACGATTATGACATACCATCTACAAATGTAGATAGATAAATAGATAATCAGAGATTAATAAAGATGGAGAGAGAGTCGGGAAGGGAAATGCATGTGTCAGTGACTGAGTGATGGCGTTGGTGATTTCAAGCAGACGGTAAAAGGTAAAATAACAAGCAAATGAAATGCAATTGTTTATAGTTTTCGTAAACAACATTTTCTATCATTTTCTATCAAGTCCCTACATTTTTAGAGCAGTTACATTTTGCAGTCAGTTTCTAATAATAGTTTTGTTAAAATTAACTAATTTGACAAAACCCAGATATGGTATATTTATAACTTGTTGTTTCGTTGTGGATAAATACATTTTGGTACATGAAAAGTCGAATTCTATGTGAATTATTTTGATAATAGAACAAAATATTTAATATGTTTTAAAACGTATTTTATGTTAACTGCAAACATTTTTAAGACTATCCACTTGATATTAAACAGATATTCATGCTAAACTTGGATGATAATAGTAAGCTCACTGTAATTATGTTAGTCTGAAACTATTTTGGATCCAAAGAGACAAACAAGAACAAATGGCATTGTTTTTTTAATCTGTAAATAATGTTTCATCATCAATAATTTTCAATCTGCTGGCATATTTTTCTAGCCGCCTATTCTTGAGATTGCCTCTTTTGTAGAGTAGATTAAAGATTGCATCAAAAAACGGAGGAATAACATAACAGTCATATGTACTAAACTTTTCAGACAAGATTCCATAACTGCAAAAGTTATGTTGAGGGCCACAATCCTCTAACAATATACCCAGAACTACAGCCGAACAATGAAAGTTTATATGCAGCAAATTGCAGTTTAAATAGTACATTTGGTGGGTCTATCGGAATGAAAACTTTGCTGCCTTTTTTAGAAGAAGTTGCAATTTTTTATTAGCAACGTCATTAATTTAAATATTTTCCCTGCTGATTAATTTTCTGTTCATCTGCTACAATCAATAATAAGACATTATTAAATTGAAGGTCGGTTTCGAGGCAACATTGTGCTGATTTCCTCACTCGCTAGTACCGGCTCCTTTTTGAAGGAAGATAATCACGCAAAGGAATTAATGTTTTAGGGTAATTTAACATATTCCGTAGTTTTAATGATTTGTTGTGTGTTGCAAATTTGACAGATTAATGTTTTTCAATGGTACGAGAACAAGTTCTAATGTAAACCAAATATAGGCAGATATTAATATTTTGAGATAGATAACAACAGGCTCGTAGGTTTTGAAGATATGCTGGTAATTATGTTATTAGGATGTGGGATTAACAAAACAAAAATTTCCGTGTCTTGAGCGAGCTTTCGAACTGAAAATAGATGACTCACTTAGCCCAGTCAATTTTAGATTATGATATACTTTTATCTTATTATGTTCACGAAAACTGTGATAAACTAATCATAATATAAAAATAAGAAGTTTACGCAGGACCACTACTTTCCATGCAGTTCTTCATATTCCTGTGAAATCTATAACATGTGATAGTCAGAAATTTGGTTAAGGTTTGAGATGTAATCCCGGTTTGTCGTTCTTGTGTACTTCTTGACTTTTATCGCACATGCCTATCTACTCTTGGAAAATTACAAAGATTTGGTGATGATGTTAGTATTGGTTATAATCCCTAACAATCCAAACATGTGCAGAATATCGTCTGAAAGAAGGCCATCCGGTTATTTCATGATGATACATATTTCAAACCCCTTAGCGTCTGGACCGCATGTATTTATTTTTGAGGTAAAGGTTCTAAATTCTATTCAGTTGAGCTGAATACATATAGATATAAAACGAGTAACCAACGAACGGAAAATGTACATAACCACATTCAAAATTTTCTTAAAGTTTTTTAAATGAGACATTGTGTTTAGTATGTTTGATTAATTGTACAGGAATGTAAATAAGTTCGTCAAAACTTCGTGTTAAGTGATTATTGCTCTATCCACGCAGGACAATCTAGCTGGATAAGCGGACTTCCTCTGAATATCTTGCTGCCCCGCACAACACAGTACATGACATATGAAGGGTCCACTACGCAACCCGGATGTCAAGAGACTGTCACGTGGGTCATTTTCAATAAGCCTATATATGTTCTAAAAGAGCAGGTGGGTCTCAACTTTGTATTGATTGTATTTTGTTGATATGAGCTTGAAACTATATACATTGTATATCCTTGGTTCATTTGTCTTTTGTTGTTAACAAAAGTAACATTAACGATGATTTGCTCCAGTAATCCTATATAGGCAATTATATACAACTATGATATTTACAACGGGTCTGTTAGGATGGCTATATACTAATGTATTTACAGATACAGATCGAACATTAATAAAAATAATTGTTTTGGTCAGTATCTGTAACATAGTGTTTGAGTGAATGTTTAGTAGATATGTTTGGCGTCTTTTTCACTGCACTTAAATTAATAAAGAAAAACCAAGACATATAATAGTACTTAAATCGATGAATGTGCTTCCATTGAGACTTACTTAAACGAGATACAAGTATGCATTAAGTGAAACAGAATATAAACAATTGTGATGCAATTTGTGTGTCCTTTGTCTTTGTTATATTGTTATAATTATCAGGTTTTCCTCACATGGTAAGTCTAAGTGTATCTCGATTGCCTACTGCACTACTGTAATCAAATAAATCTCATTGGAATAATGTAACACTAAAGCAACGACGATGCGCTGCGTTATTAGTTCATTAGTTGAGAGCTGAGGTTCGATGACTTAAGTGCTTCGAAGTCTGTGATAGGAAATAATAATTTCAGCAAGGATTCTAGGCATGATCGTGGACGTAAACATTTTTGATGCTTGAAAGATTCCATGACGTGTCTAATGTATGCCAGAATATTTATAAACTTAATTTCAGTTATATTAGTTTCATTAATTATAGAAAGAAAACAGATGTGGTGTCCTCCTTTCATGATCATTGACATGTTTTTCCTTCAGATGTTCGAACTAAGAAAGTTGAACCAAAAAGGAGGGAGTGATCAACAACTTCTTATCGAAGGAAACGTGCGGCCGACAATGCCCCTTAATAATAGGGTCATTCGGACTAACATAAAATACGAAAATAAGGTGTGTTTTAGAAAGTATATATATATATATATATATATATATATATATATATATATATATATATATATATATATATATATATATATATATATATATAGATACTTTTTAAGATATTTGTTGTTTTTAACTCTGTATATCAAAATCACAATCAACATAAGAGATTTTAAAAGCTCGAATAATTCAAATTTATATAATTTGTAAAGTTAGAAGGAATATTCAAATTTATGTATTTTTCTAGATATGGAACATTGTGCCAGCACCTAAGTACGTTTGAAAAATGTTTAAAGACGATGAAGTAAAACTACTTAAACAGTAAATAAAACTATATTACCAGAACATTTCATGAGACAATGATTTATTTTCAACGAAACGCCTAGTCCGAAAATGATTAATTCTTTTCTTACATTTTAGATAAAGAACTGTACAGTGACCAAGGAAGTCTTCTACGAAGGTAGGGTTCATGTTTCCCATGAAAGAGGAAGCAAATACGTTTGTATTAAAATACTTGCACTCAAAAATATCCGCCTCAGATATTTTCATGTGAGCACGTTCCCTTTATTAATTGCAAAGCTGTTTGCTGCTACCTATGTATCCAACAATGTCTGATTTGTGTTTACTTATTCTTTGAACCAAAACAAATTGCAAACAAATAACCAAAATGCTTGAATCATTAAATTGTCTATCACTGACAAATCACAGTTAGTAGAGCGTCCGACTCGTGATCGCGGGTGCGATACTCACCCAGGTCATTCCGGGTCAACTGCCTCAATGTGTCCTTAACAAAGACATTTCACTTCTATTTCCTGGGTATGATCTAGCCAATAATGTGCTTCAAGTGTCATTAAAATCAACAAAAACAAAACAAAATAAACTACGACTGATATACACATATAATAATGGAAAGTTACAGTTAGTTAAAGTTACATAGCGTTATACATTTTAGATCATAAGTTAACGATTAAAACAAGCAAATATTTTCTATACTTTCAAATAGCATTTGTTATAAACACACCTTAGCCTTATAAATCTTGTGTATTTATGATGTAGTGAACACTCTGAGAAACAACATTAGAAGAAAAAGAGAAGGTAGATGATTTGAGTCCTGTGGCAAGCCTTCGTCTTTCCGGCCGACAAACCTGCTCTAAAGAAGGCTGATTAAAGGTAGCACCAAAAATAATGACATTCGTGTATTCTTGTTATACAGGCATAGATTCAACAACATAATGGAACTAATTAAATATTGCGACATAAACATTTTCCATTTTAATTTATCTAGTGGAAACAAGTCCTGTTAATTGAACAGGAGCCTAAGCTGCTTTGTTTATATAAATGACAGTGATTTCGTTTCTTCGTGCAGAACTCTTTTTCGGCGATGTACGTATGGAAAGATCTACTCAAAGACAAATAACATCCGGAATGTTTTGGATTATTCCTTGGAACGACCGTGTCATAGCTTGTTTGAATTTCCTTCACTGTTGATCAAATCCTAAACTTGCAAGTAACGCTTTCCTTTCCAGAAAAACCGTGGTCGGAGATAGTCTTTGTCACCTGTGACAATGTTATCTCATAACAGTCGAAGGAATAAGAGAAGAGTTTACGAGATTTATACGACGTTGATAAACCAATCTGCGGAGGGTTAAGTTGTTTAATTTATTCATTGATGGATCTTATCCAGCTAATTGCTACGGAAAGCCACTGGACAAGACATTAAAGTGATTCAGTTTTAATAGCTATGAAAACAAGTGTCTGTGATAAGGACAGTTTTATGGTACCCATGGAAAATTTCTTGTCTGACATTAATACTGCAAATATTATTATCTTTGAGTGATCCGAGTCATGTGTTACCTGACAGAAGATGGGATTAATACTTATAAATGTCTTTGCGACAACAATGAATTTACTATCAACATTCTGACAAGTGTAGCCATGGTAAGACTGAAGACATTGTGAACATCAGTATTCCATGCTTCTGCGGAAGTACGCTTAACTGAGATTGTGAAAAAATGAACAATCATTCTTGTTCGTTCTCTTTTGACTACGTTCAACCAGAAAGAGGCTGAAAGAGGAAGTGGTTGCATTTTTATAATAATTTAAACTATGCATTTAAAAAAAAAAAAAAAAAAAAAAATATCTGCTATCATATATTGTGTCTGTAACAGATGCATTTCGCAATATTTTGCTCTTGAACATTATAAACATGTAAAGAGTCCACAGTTCTACTTATTCTGAGTTATCCAAGCTCCAATATGTTTGGAATCCTTTACCAGAATCAACTCTAAACGCTCATGACATTATGTAACATGTTCTCATGGACTGTAGAAAATATACCCTTTCTATGAATCCATATGGGACGATATGATTGCAAGTACACACAAAAAAGAGGTGAGGAACACGAGTTTGCATATGAAGCAAACAAAATTATAACGTTTGGGAAGAAATCAATGGCATGCATAGCAAAATAAAACTGAAGGAAAGGGTATGAAAATATACCAGCTTTCTTTAGCAAGAGTTAGTTTATCATTTTAATTCTTGCTTTCTCTCTCTCTCTCTCTCTCTCTCTCTCTCTCTCTCTCTCTCTCTCTCGTAACTTCGGATCGTTTGGTTAACCGTGCAAATAATGGAGAAAAAGTGCTAGAAATGAATGTGAGTATGTATTCATTTGTGTGCGAAGCTTATCTTTATATATTTTTATATATTCTTTAAGCATGAAGAGAATAGCAACCATTTTGTCAATGGTTTAATTTTGGACATTTATTGTAGGAGACCATTCTTCCAAATTTAATATTTCCGAAATCGTTTTATTAGCGATGACAGTTATAAAGTACTCAAGATGACTCAAAATAAGCTCTTTTATGACAGAAAGGAGACACGGCTTTTACATCATAGAAATAAACTATGATCGTCAAACATAGACCCAACTCAATCAAACATTCTGGCTGTCAGGGATTTGATGCTAACCAATCAGACGTAAGAAATTTGAGTTCAAGCAGGAGATTAATTTATTAAGACTCTGTGGTCTTAAAATAAGTATTAGAAGAGAGTGAGAAGCAACAAGATTTTTAAAATTCAACAAATGTTTATTTCCCTAAAATACAAAGCGAAAACGTTAAAAAAAATAACTTATGGTATTACAAATAAAACAACAAATAATCCTAGGACTTCTAACACAAGTCTTGATAATTAAAGTTCCTAATACACGTTATTGGTATTCCAAAATAAATCTAACTCTGGACGTGATCACGTGCCTGTGATTTCCTGAATAGTAATGATGTGCCAACAGTCTTTTGTTCAATCACAATACCATCCCAAGGTCTGCTTATTTTAATTCACTTTAACTCCCAGTCTCTCTTACCAAGAATTTTAGATACATGAGCACTTTGTATACAGTGAAAATATAATTTGAATAAATAAATAAATTTCAGACCAAATGAAATACTGGACACAACAATAAGGCTGATTTCTGTTTCAGATGTAATTGCAGGAATAAATACTTTTTTCAGTGAACAAGATTGTATGCTCCTCCACCTGACCTAGGTCACAATTAGCTTTTTCTAAAATAAACCTGCCTAGATGTAAATTTCATTTTAGAAGGTTTCAAATGTTTACAAGTTAAAATCTTAGTTAAAATTCGAAGATATTTTCCTAAAGTTATAATAAAGAACATGGTAAACACAATGTACCTGACTCAGACCAAGATAATAATCCTAATGTTTATCTTTCAGTCCAAAAAGGTAACCATTGCCGTTTACAAAACTGCCACTGATTTTGGACAAGGTCAGCTTCACAAATACAATTTTATATATCTCACAGCATATCATGCAAAACAGAACTAAGAAACTAAGCTAATTAAATTAAATATACATAGCAATTTATTATCATAAGTTCAGACATTTGCACAGATTGGACACTAACATCAAATATTACGCAGATTATCACCAAGCAAAAGAAGCAACTTAGCAACGCAGCAAAAATAAATATACGTGACCCAGAGTGTACGAACTACGCGTGAAATCGACTGGACATGCGTCTTGAATTGGTACTTCCATTTGCTCAGAGATAGTTCGGCCTCCATTTTTAGTCAGTGGTCTATATTTCAGACTAGTTTATTACTCGATTTCCCTTGCTTCAACTGATTTGACTAATCGTAAGTCAGTAGTGTCTGTCACTGGGTACTTCTGTTTCATTGCACTGGATGTAGTTCTGTTGCGTTGTGTTTTTCATCCTTGGCATTATTGCGCTTTAGGATGACTTATTTATTTTCTATATAATGCAATATACTATATAAATTAAATATACATAACACCTACACTCATAAGGAAAAAGTTTTCTTGGTACATATTAGTCAAATATACATATAATTAAAATTACATGAGATGATGTCTTATGAATGACACAAAATATACACGAACCAATATAGTATTTCTATACACGCGAAAGTGTATCTGTAATTAGATGATCTTTTCCTTTGATGTACCTAATGTCAATGTTATATTCCTTAAACATCAAAGTCGACCTTAATAATCTCTTGATTTGTGGGTTTTATTCCTTTTATTAATGAAAGTTAGAGGTTGTGGTCACTGAATACAATAATCGGAGAAGGAGCTGAAATAATATACACTTCAACGTGTTGCAAAGCCACATCAAAGCTAAATATTCTTTCCCAGATGTGGAATATTTTCTTTAGTGCTTGTTTAGTTTGTTCTAGAAAAATAAAACACTTTGATGATCCACACCATTTCTGTCTTCTTGAATCAATGCTCCACCAACCCCAACATGACTTGCATCGACAACCATTTTAAATGATTGGCAGAAATTTGCATATGATAGAACTGGTGCACACGTAAGTATGGCCTTTAATGTATCAAAAGACTCCTGACATTTGTCAGACTAATGCAACTTGGTTTTATTTATCCCCAAATTGGTCAGAGAAAAAATTGGAGAAAAATTTTCGATATTATCCAGCCTAACCCAAACATCACATCATTTGCTTTTTACAGACTGGCACAAGTAACTCAGACATAGCACTGACCTTAACTTCTACAGGTTTAACTTGACCTTTTCCTACAATATGTCCTATAAATGTAACACAAGGAAGAGGAGTTTGAGGCACGAGAAAGAGAACCAGAACATTATCACCAGGCTGAAAGCTCCTTTTTTGTATTTCTTTCATACCTTAATTTCATTTTTGACTGAGTATATTGAAGACTAGTTCTTGCTACTTCACAACCATTATATTTGAAATCATAAGCAAGTCAAAAAATTAATCCCAGAATCTACCGGTTAAAAGAAATGTCTCTATTAAAAACCTAAATGGATTAAGGACATTATGTCCAAACGCTAATTCAAAGGAACTAAAACCTAATGATTCATAAACTGATTCTCCAACAGCAAACGATAGTAAACGGATACCCTCGTCTCAATCGTTTCCTGCACCAAAGCAATATGACCTAATGATATTCTTTAAAGTTGGATGAAATCTATTTAAAGTCCCTCGACATTGAGGGTGATAGACAGAAGATTTAAATTGTTGGATGCCTAATTTATGCATAACTTGCTAAAAACTTTCAGATATAAAATTTGGCCCTTGATCAGACTGGACAGATTTTGCGAAGGCCAAATATTTTGTAAAAAGTGTGCTAATGTACCAACAGCCATGATGTATCCCAATGATATAATCCAAAATGTCGTTAAATGGATTCACAATCATCTCAAAATATTGATTTATTCCGAAAATAATGAGTACGATGGAATTCCAGTGAATCATTTAAATAAATAAATTTTCTCAAATTAGAAACTGAACACAACAATATGACTGAATCCACTTTGGATGTTAAGATAGGAATGAGTAATTTTGAAGTAAACAACATTTATATAAAAATCTACGACACAATAACAGAACCAGGATGAGGGTAATTTTTCCATCAGATTTGTAAACAACTTACCTATAGACTAATTTTAATATTTTTTTTTAAAAACCTAGACCTTAAACTAAGCATCCGTAAACATGGTTACCTCCAGTTAATACTGATCTTGATATCTAATCTAAAATCATAGACACGTATTAGCTCTATAATGTGTTCTTTACAAAATAACAAGATATTACTCAGGGAGGCCCTAAATTATATTGCTGACCTAGACCAGACACACATTATAGATATATATATATATATAACTTATAATCATGGAGAAAAGACAATACACAATACAAATTAAATATACATAAAGTGTATTTTTGTTGATATCCGTGTTTTACTATCTGGTAAAGCGGTCAAGGCAACTAAAACAACTTGTTATCCTTTGTTACTATTCGTTAGATCTTTTCCAACCAAATTTTCAAATAGTTTGTCAGACGTTAAACTAAGGAGAAACAACTACAGCCTGTTTGAAATACCGCTATATTTCACGCCATTCGCGTCATTCCAAAATAGTATGGCCCCATTGGGAATTTTTAATAAAAATTATTGCAATCACTCAGCTATCTTCAAGGAATTCCGAAATAGCAAAGGGCATTCCATTTCATTTTGGTTAAATTATTCCATACATTTATCCATCATATAAAAGCAACATCAGAGAGATGCACTCATGAATGTATGTCTGGTGATTGCTTCGAGTAATGGACCTCTTATCAAAGAGATACACACGTGTACAAGTCTGGTGATAGTTTCGTGTATTGGACCTCTTATCAACAAACTATATGAACCTTTCCACTACTCCAGCATAAGCTTGTTCAGCCTTCTATGAAGATCAATTGATTTAGAAGCAATCTATATTTCATATCTGTCAAAAGAGATCTACAAGATTTTAGCTGCTATTTCAGTGTATAATACATGTGTTTTACCCTGTAGCTTACAAAATCTGAGTCATTAAATAATCCAATTCCCTAAGACGGGTCGATGTTACACTAATCTTATATGGGTGAATTATGTGAGAAGACATACTTTCATTTCATTGATACATTTATTTCTTCGACGCTTCGTATATAACATTTACAACAAATAATTGGGGCAAAGGAATGGAATATGCACATTCTTTTGCAGACATTTGCCCTAAACAGGCAACATTTGATCAGATAAACCATGCATCAAAGACATCAGTTATCTGAACAATCCCCCCATCAACATTTAAATGATAAATGAATCGCCTTTGATAGATGCTTTTTGCACTTACACTTAACACAACTTAATCTTAGAAAGGCCAGCACGCATAAATATTTTTGTCCTGATAAAACAGAACTGAGATGTAGAGAAAATATATCAAAACGTTTATAGCACTCATTATTACCATACATCCAGAAGTTGGTATATAAGTGAGAAAATGGGAAAGAGAGATGTTCAGGTGACGTACTGCGGAATCCGTTCTATTTTGGGGGTAGCAACTTACAAGGTTTGTCCTGACTGGAATGCACACGATTTTGCATACTTGATATTGCAGGAATGAATGGTATTACTATCTAGAATATCTTGCACATTTCAATAAAGATTAAAATATAATATCGAAATAGAATTAGAGTTGGATGTTAATTTGATAATGTAAATATACCCTTATTAGCGGCCATGAAAATTTCCATGAAACTTTGATATCTGGTGTTTTGCATCTATTAGTAAGATGTATCTGTGAAAAACGTCCTGTTTGTCCGAAATCTCATCCACTCCGATGCACCAGCCGTCCAATTACATCTTGATAGGTCGTTGTTGCGGTCCATTTCCAGACCAGCATCGCCGATGTAACGCTTGTCCTTTTCTGTAAGACAAATCGCACGTCTATTACCGGTAATTCCCTTCCTGTTGAAAGCTCCCGGTGATGGCGAATTGACAAGAGATGAATTGATCTTCACAGCCATTATTCACGGTTCACGTGGCCAAAACTCAGATAATTTGTTCTTGTTTTTTCTGACATATACACTGTGTATTAGAGAAGAAAGGCAGACATTTCGTGCTATTGTTATTGACTGGCAATCCTCTCCGTACAGTCTAAATAAATCAAACGGTTTAGACCTAGGATATCCATCTCATCTGGACAACAATGTCATCCATCCTACAATTGAACAGTTTAATGAGTTTTAGGTTCGTCAAGCATCCGAATATCGCGGAATACAAAAGTTGTTCTATAAGAAGTCGGGAACGATGTGTACAATCATTGAATATCTTTGACAAATAAACAGATAACATGAAATCTCCTTGTTCCTCTTTGCAGAGAATTTACTTTTTGGCCGTTGCTGTACGAGCAAAAGCATGATATCTCAACACCTAACACTGTTTGAAATACAATGATCAGCACACGCTCGCTTTACTGACACACTAACACGTTGTCTGTAAATTATCCCTACACTTTAGCAAGGGGATATTGTGATGGCTTCGTTCTGTTCGTAAGCATGATTTCTCGTAAACCGTGAACAGCAGATTAATCAAGCTTGGTACACAGATTGCCCATGTAGCAGCCATCTGGCTGAAGCTTATGATTTATGGGTCTCTGCACTAAGGTCCCCTGGGGCAGCTTATCGCTTAATATACAGCAGTTGAAATTTATCATAAAATTTGTATGTAATCCATAGCTGAAATGTCCATGCAGTTGATTCACTCCACAAGTTTAAAGATAGGTCTTTAATTTTGTTTCTCGATTTGACTGTCTACCAATCAAATTACTTTTAACGATTAAAACGATTGAAAATAAACCCTTGTTTATATTAGTTATTCCTAATGTTCTATAGGCTTTCCTTATCCATAGGTGACTTATTATTAGAGGTCGTTGTAATTCTGATTAATAATCTCGTTAGAAGATAGAATAAAATTGGTTTTTGTATCGAAACTACAGTTTGAAAGTTAAAAGGACATATAATAATTTTTACGTGACGAAATTTTAAGACTGCGCGTATATGAAGAATATGTTAGTTATCTGCTATTTTCTAAATGATATAACAATAGATTTTCAACGGTTGTTTATAACTTTCAACTGTATTCTTTGTAAAAAGAATTTTATCTCCACGTGTTTTTCATTATTGTTACAAAATATGCAATAAACATAATTGGCGGCTTTTGTTCCGTGAGGGCTTATTTCGAAAGCATTACACTGTAGAAATTGTAGACTTAAGTTTAAGGCTAGCTTACGTCAGCTAAAGATACGACTGAATGAAAATTGAGACATCCAGTTAAGTTCAACAGTTATTCGAACTATTGAATGAACAGCATATTATTTCATATAAAAATGGACGAAATAAAAGCTGAATAAGTTTTTCACGGTCCGCACTTTTGGGGATTAAGTTCAGAATTAATAGTCTGCCAAGTACTTCAGTTTGTAGGCCTCCAGTCTGCAGGCTGCTTGGGAATCAATAGTATGATCTTTAAATTCATGCTAAGGAATAATATTGTACACATTCTTATTTTTTTCTAGTTCCTAAAGAATAAAGTAAAATCTATGTTAATCTAAAATAGATGTTTCCACCTCTGATATCTTTGTAGACGGAACATAGACTTATGTTCTTTTATTTACTAGTGATGGGGGACTGGATTGGGGGAACATTTCGTATGAAGGCTTTTTCAGAGCGACCAAGCAAGCAAAACAAAGTGCCAGCAGTTGACACCCATTTACCAGGATTTAAACTCTACAGTTCGAATGCGATACCATAGAATTATCCGTTGAATTCAAGTCTGCTTTTGAAGCTCAGAGCATAGCTAAAAATGTTGATCTATGTCTCAGATTAATACAGACTCTGGCAAGCAATTTGATTTATCTTTACTATTTTTGCAGATGTTTTCCAATTTCCTCTTCCTATAGTGTTAAGAACTTAAACTAAAATTTAAGTATGCCATCTAAAGAGAATACATCTTTCTATATGGTCACAAATTCATCAGCGGACTTAAAATTATCTACATCACTAACCCGCATGTATCCATGAGGAGAATGCAGTACTATAATGGAACATTTTAAATTCTTCATGATGCAAAGTATCTTCCTCTCTTTTCTGTCATATTATTTGTATTGATTACTTTTTACAGATGCATTGAAGGTCGAGGAAAATCCACGTCCTTTTCTGTCATCTCGTTTGTATCGACTACTTTCTACAGATGAGTTGAAGGTGGAGGAAAGTCGACGTTCTTTTCTTCATCTTGTTTGCATTGATTACTTTCTACAGATAATATGAAGGTCGCGAGAATCCACATTCTTTTCTGTCATGTTTTTTGTATCTATTACATTCTACAGATGATTTGAAGGTCAAGGACAATCTACGTTCTTTAATGCCATCTTGTTTGTAGAGATTACTTTCTACAGATGATTTGAAGGTCGAGAAAAGTCGACGATCTTATCTGTCATCTTGTTTGCATCGATTAGCTTTCTACAGATGATCTGAAGGTCGAGAAAAGTACACGCTCTTGCTATCGCACAAGGGATTTAAACGAGACCTACTTTGTTAACTACTGGGCCTGTTAAATTAGACTATTTATTGCAGCAGTTTTCAAGGAAATATTTATTGAAGAAAAAGATTATTGTACAATTTATTCACTTCTAGTGCATCGATGCTTGTAACACCTGTTGTTTTCTTTAAACTGAAAATAAACCACAAAAGCAAAAAGCAGATAATCGAAGCTTTGTATGTTGATATATTCCTCTAAGAAACCTCGCAAAGACACTTTATTGTTTAAATATAGCCAATTTGTCAACACTTTGTATGTCACGCTGTAAAGATAAAATAGTTGTGCTGTTAGTAAAAATATATCAGGGAGTAGCTGTTAGAGCCGAATTGTAGACTCTTTTGTCTTTCTAATATTTTAGTTTTCTTCTAAATATAAATAGTGTATATTTATTTTGCCTTTATTTATGCATATTCTGTCCACATCAATTGCTTTAGTTCTGTCTTACTATCCATTCGCTACATGTTTCTGATGAGTAACTCAAACTGTTTTTTATCCATAGGTTTGAATAAGCAGTTTAAAATTAACTGTCGAATTAATTTTCTTTAATATAAGCCAATATCACCTGACTGCATAGACATTAATGTTGTTAATAGATGGCCGGGGTGTGTGGGTTTGGTTTGTATACATTGATGGTTTACTCATTAAAACGAAGTGGAAGTTACGTGTCTTTCCGATGACGCACCTATACAGCTGGTCCGGGCTGTGGATTGTGAAGGTATTGCATCCGCGACCAGTAGAATCCGAATCCGACGATCTGCCAATTGAACAAACTCGTACCCCATAAATGAAAATGTGGATCCCTACGTCATAAGGGGGTGGCACATATAACATGTAAAATGAATAGAAAAAGATTATTATTGGCCTTTTATAAGGTCTCCTCTAAACTGCAAAATGCATGTCTATACAAATTATAATAGGCAAGTGCAATTGTCGCATGAGACTCGTGTGACTCACTGTTAGGTCAGAATGCTATATCTCTGTAGCCGTTACGAAGGGATTGTGTGCCGTGTCTGCTTTATGGATCATATTGCTATACGTGAATTGGGTATCATGAACATACATGCTTCCATCGACATTTGACTAAGATCATCCATGACGAGAGAGAGAGAGAGAGAGAGAGAGAGAGAGAGAGAGGCTGTAGAAGTGACGATCCTTTTGTAGTATATCTTTATTACTTTGCCAGTGTTCAGTTTCTGCATTTTGAATGTCTTTTACATATGTTCTTTTCTTTTTGAACTTGATGTTTTATATGTTTGTTTAATATGTACACGTGTGAGTGTACGCAAACCCAAACTGAAATCTTGTCAATACCGGGCTACACTGTCAACCATATTTGCTGCATTATTTCAGATTAAATGATAAATTAATAGACTGATTGCCTGTCAATAATCGGGTATAAGTTATATTCCAGGGGCGCGGTGTGGAGGTGTGTTTTTCATTCGAGGATTTTTTTTCTTCCGTCTTTAACTTTAAGACTTATTCAACTAATACAATGGATATAATAGGTTCGTTTTTCTTCTGTACATCAGAACAAGATTATTTTTTCAAAGTATTTGAGAGGCCGATATTTTTGATGATTTCTAATTGGTTAAGTGACAGTGATGACGTTGATTAAATAACGATGATATGTGGAGTATACACTAAAGCAAAAACATCTGTAAAAATATGTCAACTGTTTGCTATCGTACATGTCTGCGTCATGATGTTTCAGTGCTAGACATCACTATAAACTGCCACACTGCAGACATCGTAGCGATATGACTGAAAAATTGTTAAAGCTACGTTAAAAATCCAAATCTCTCTCTCTCTCTCTCTCTCTCTCTCTCTCTCTCTCTCTCACACACACACACACACACACACACACACACACACACTTTGCTATCGAGTGAATAACTATATATATCATGGAGTGAAACTTATATAAAAACTTAAGTTTTTCACCCACGAGACGAACTATATTCATTATTCACTTGATAGCAAGCAACGTTTCCTTTATTTTATCATCAAAAGTGTGTGTAGTCTGTACAACATATTGAAGTAACAGATTTCTTACTGAATCCTGTGCGATATCCGCGATTTACCGTTTCTTCTGCTGTGTTTCGTGATTATTCACACAGAAAATGTAAACAGTTACATAATATCCCGTCCCAATTCAAAGTAAAAAACGCATTAAGAAACAAAATTATTCGTATTTTGCTGAATTTGAGCAGGAGTCAGTTTCAACGCGAGGCAGCCATTTTCCCAAAGTGCCACTTAAGCGTCTATGAATAATTTCAAATTTCACGCTTATCTTGTTATCGGCGCGGCAGTGAAATTATTTCTCGTAATTCACTCCATTGAATTATCACTTTTATTTTACTTGGAAAATCCAGTAACACACGGCCTAGAATAAAATAAATTGTATGTAATACCCGGCAAGATGGTGCTGCTTATCCTATTCAGCGCAATAGATGTTTGCATCCTCATGTCTGTAACATTTGCATGCTTTTGCAATTTAATGCCAAATAAAGGACATGTTCTGTTTATCCGTTTACTGTTTTTTTGCTAAAGACAGCTTTATCCTTGACCGGATGTGACACGAGTGATTTTAGGCTACGGCAAGCAGCAAAAGGACTTTACTAGATAATTCAGGCCGTAATTAGGAATTACAGAAATGTGAAAATTTCGAAATTAGAGCTTTGACGTTAATTTTCAGCTGATCATAGATTCTTGCTTTCTTCAGTTGTTGATTCAAGACCTCTAAAATTTAAGACGGGGTCAGTTCCATAAATGAATTTGCAAAGAAAATTTATATTATTCCTTGTGAAGTACTGTATTTGATCAGTAAATGACCAGAGTCTAAGTTTTTGAATAAATTTAATTACGATGAATAAAATACAGTCATCTTTAATGACTACAGTGTTATTAGGACGCAAAAAGTAAATTAAGAAAAACATTTCCACAAGAAAATAAATTATATGCATTTGTTTTATGTCAAATCTTATTGGCATAGACAATAAAGCGAAAGATAGAAAGAACAATTGTAAAAATATGATAAAGAAATAAATAGAAAATGAGAAATGATATCAAAAATACCAGAAGGTGACAAATTGCAAACATAGACTACTCTAATAATAAAGAAGTTATCTGCCTTGATGGACATTAACTGGTAACGAATGTAAATTGAAATGTGTTGTTTATATATACATTTCAGCTTTTTAGGTTCATATAGAGCTATACGATATGATATGTTTCAAATTAAGCTGTTAGGTTCATGTCTGTATCTCAAAACATAATGAATTATCTGTTATTTGTTAGTTTCTGTAAGCTGAAGATTTGGATTAAGTACTGATTATGGGGATAATAGAATTAAATTTGACGCTAGGATATTATTTGTGTTTGTTATTTTAGGGATAACTGTTTTCCTTTTGTTTCTAGGGTTCAGTTGCAGACGATCTTGTGAGCAGCAAGATTACCGTTATTATTATGAGGCTGAAAAAGTTTCAAACCCGCAACCATATTACAATTTGCCAGAAATTGAGATTTCTTGTTAACATCCTTACGAAGGTGTGTCTTAAAGGAGTAAGGTAGGCGCAAGTTTCCATGGACTGATCATGAAGGACACTACAATAATCCCTTGTTGACTGGAAATAATTGTTTTTAATTGCAGTGCCCTTGGCGTGACCCACTGTTACACGTATAATTACTACTTCTACTTTTGTCGCCTTTATCGTCTACCACTCTGGCTTACATTGGAAACTATTTATTTGGAAAAATTAAAACTTTAAGATTTATTGTTTTAAGTTTAAATCATACAACTTCCAAATCTGAATTTAGTGAATTCAGTTTGAGATATAGAGGCTCAAAGTAATAATGTATTCTCTATATTTCACTCTGCTTTGAAAGGCCTCGTCAGAATATGTTCCACTTGCTAACCTGTGTTATGCAAGTATGGCTCAGTTTGTTGTCATTGAAGAGCTGGAATGTGTATAAGAAGACGAAAATATATGTTACAAAAGTGCAAGCCATTTACTGTGTCCCCTAAGCAGTGATTATATTTTAACCTCTGTAAAAATAATTGATAGCGAGTGTAAAGCACCACACATAAGACGAGATATTGATTCGAAATAGTGAAATAATAGCTTCGGTGTGGTCTCGAGTCTCACAAGTAACTCACAGCCCATTATTCGCAGTGTTTACACTATGACAAAGTGGTTTACACTGGTTACATATTCTTGGCATAAGTGCAATGGACTTTCATAAATTGTGAAAGAAGAATTGTATAAATATACCTGTTTGCTCAATGCACTCATTTCTATCCCCTGATCGGCTCTCTGGGGCTTCCTTTGCTCAGTATACTTGAATATATCGAAGATTACTTATTCATTCTGATTATGTAGATAAAAGGAGGGATAGGTATGCCAATAAACAAAAAGAGAGACTAACTGGCAGACAGATAAATCGATAGACTGATTGATTGATTGATATTAATAAATGAATAACTCAAAATGAAAAAGTGTTTTTCAGCGGTGGCCAAAATCAAATGAATCATTATTGCCTCGATAATTATGAGGATCATCCACCGATTGATTGCATCAGTTCCAGTTAAGTAATCTCTCATTTAATATCTAGGAAGGGTCTGAATTGATGGCATCAAGATTTTTAGCTTTAAAACGTTTTTGCTTCATTTATAATTTCTTTCTTTTGAATACAGCCATATAACGTTTTTAAAATAGGTGTAGGGAACGGACTATCTCGAGTGGACACACAATATTACTTGCATTCCTTGGGCGACGATAAAGGCTGATAGTAGCTCGTCTTGCCTGGACGATGACAAAATCTGATAACGCGTCTTGCGGAATGTGTTATAATTCCTGTAATAAAATCAAAGCTTGCATGTCGGACTTTCTCCTTGGCTACGATGGTTTGTATCCAACATAACAAATTGTCATAAATTAAAATTACGTAAGAATTTAAATATGATGTTTTCATAATGATTGGTTTCATTCACTTGGACGATTTCTCCAGCCACCACTTCTAATGACATTCTGCATGGAAATAGCAATATTGTCTGTGGAAGCTGAAAAAAAAAAAAAAACAACCTTTACATCGTCCAAGAAATTTACCTCCCTTAATGGCAGATTAAAATCTTTCAAATATTGACACATTGCTATTGTGGTTATAGATGTTGGCATTGCTACTACAAATATAATTTAAAGAAACTAATCCTCCGCGATTTCGATTCCACAAATAAGTAAATCTCGGTCACAATCATTCACATTTTTGTAGTCATTAGCTAGCGATTGTAATAACGATTTTGTCTAGTTTTTCCTTCGTTGGTTTAATATCTGTCAGTGGCAGTTTGATTCAGTTAAAGATCATTTTGAGTGACTGTTCTCTTGGCTTTGAGTGGATCAAAATATTTGCATATTATCTTTGATTACTGGTACAACGGAGAATGTTTATAATATGTTTCTTTTCTTGTTGATTGTTTTACAGTATATGTAAATATTTTTATTATCTTTGAATAAACGTAAGTAAATTAATCTTTCCAAAATAAAATCACATTGTGCGCTTGGCGTACTTTCCATTTTTTAAATAAAGTATTACATGTAAATAATTACGAAATTTAGCATTATTTCTCCTGAGCCCCACTGTAGACCGATTTTGAGCATACATCGTGGACATAATCTGCTAAAGTGACTTCACACAAACGTTTTACACAATGCAAACCGTATTTAGACTTTAACTTTCCAGCACCCTTTTGAATATTGTAGACGCTGAGGACTTTTTATTCATTAAATGTTGCTACAGATAACTGTACAATTAACGTTTGCCTGCAGTGATAATCCTTGTAAAATACCATTTCACCGACAAGCACATAAAGAACTTTAACCCCTTTTGTCAGTAGAAAAAAAAGAATAAAAACTTTTTCCTTTCAGTTTTGGTCATGTTCACGTATCTCCATGTAAACATACAGAAACATAAAGCTGTTCTATGTCTGCCTCTTCCAGGATATAATCAACTTCCAATAAAGTCTTACGTTATTGTAAAAGACAAAGAATAGGGATTAGCATATAAATCTATTCAAATTTCTAATCAAGTTTATTAGTAGGGATAGTTGTTTAATGCCACATTTAATTTTAGAACTGATGAAACTTTGGCTTTCATTTCGTATAATATGAAGTTGGCCATAAACTTGCCAATGCTGGTACAATACATGGCGGCGAAAAACGTCTACTTAAATGACTTAAATATCAAGCCTGTTCTGTGAAATGGCTATGACAAACTCAATAGTTTTTGAAGATTTAGATTTCAGCTCCTTCCTTGCAAGAGAAGATTATTTGAGAAGCTGAACCCTTTTCTTAGTCATCTTTTTCTCAGATTATGTTTCTTCCAATATTTCAGTGGCATCAGTTTAGGGTTTTAATGTATGAATCATGCAAAACGTATATGTTCTTGAACAATGAATAGATCCTTTTTATATACTACTAAAATTAAATTTCCCAAAATCACTATAATTTATATATTTTGGCTGTATGTACGGGTTCCTCAACCATGCATTAATTGCACGGCAGAAATGTCAACTATTTTGTCATCATTTCTGAGAGATATTTGTTTTTATGGTATTTTAATCTCTTTTGTATACCGGCTTGTAATATTGGTATAGTTGGGGCGTAAGAGATGGACAAAATATGAAATTTACGGAGACAATAGACTCTTATTTAGATATGATTTCAAACAAACTATGTGTTAAACGAAAAGCCAACAACCACGCCATCTTCATATTACATCCGATTGATTGACACAAATCCTGAAGATATTCGAACACTAAATGATAATTAGATGCAGGTCTAAATATTCAGCAAAACCTTCGAGTATTTCTAGGTGAGAGAACCAGTCCCGTTGCCAATACAGAAAATAGAATTAGTCACTTTTCCCAGCTTTAAAGGTAAGATAAAAGATGAAAATAATCCAACTTGAACACGTTCATTAATGATTTCGTTTCGTTTCCACTCTTTACTGATGTAAGTGTTTAAGATATCATTCCATCCGGAGAAAAACAAATATTTATTTCCTAAAAGATGGGAATAACTAAGTAATGATTCATTTTGTGATAGAACACTGCCATAGTTATTCCTCAATAGTAAACATTATTTCAGAATTTGACAAAGATTTATGTAGTTATGCTCCAGGAAAAGCTAGACTACGAAAACTCACGGCAACCTTCACCACAATCATATATTCTTTAATTCAGTAGAGACATTAAACTAACATTTGGGACCTACATTCATTAAATGAAATAAGGCACAAGAACTTGTTTCTATACAACGCATTAAGCATTACAAAATTAAGACATAGTCCTTGTCAGGTTCGATAAAGGTTGAAACAAAACCAGATGCTAGCAATGCTTAGTTCCATTCGCTGCTACAACTGAATCAGGAGATTATAACTTCTGATTTTTTTAATGCAACATTAAGATGGCTGCGGTTGTAAACAATAAAGTCAATTGCGAGTAGAACAATAAATGTTGTGAAGTCGCTATTTCAGCGCAGATTTACTATAGGAGTACCCTCTTGCGAGCTTAATGAAAAGTAAGATAAAAGCAATCCAACGTATATAGTGCAATATTAGTGCGTTCCTTGCTTTAACTTACCCCGCAATTCTTACTACATTTTCATATTAAAAATTCAGTTATCTATTTAAATAATTCAAGAATTATTTCCAAGATGAAGGATGTAAACAATAGTACGGACCTTGTTTATGTTACTTACTGATTTTTGTAAATGTAGAATATTAATACAATCGAGGTTTAAACCTAGTATAGTAACATATATGCTAAACTTGATCATCTGTATTCTAGGTCTGGTATTACCATTGACTGGCGACGGACAGAACGGATGATGAGAGAAAAACGTAACTGAAAAATAGAAATTAGCATAAAAATAAAACAAAATAGAGCGTCTTCTGCAAATGGGTTTTACGTGCTAACTTCACTATTTTCTGTCGTCTGTTACGAGAAACTATATACTGGGTTTTTCAAAAATGAAATGCCATCAGAAATCAAGGTCTCGTCGGAACCATATTTGTTATTTTTGAAAGTCTGAAACATAATTTTAGCTCGTACGATGTAAAACCGATTACGTCTTGCTAATTAAATTATGATTCTAATTCCTACACTATTTTTAGTTTACGTGCACAGACGGACCTTTGTCTTATGGGCAGTAATGCAATTTAAATTGTAGTTTCAGCATAGAATAAAGTAAGATGCGATATCCATATAAAGTATAACATTTCACATGACTGACTAATGTTTGCTCTCTAACCATTTTACCTGACGCTGTACTAGCAGCATATGTTTACAAAATCTCTAAACATGGTAATAAAACAATATATTTTGACTCTGAGAAAGGGATTACACTTATTTCTTATCTTAATAGAACAGTTCGACTGTTACCATAACACTTACCTCTGTATTTGAATTTTAATTTTAGAGGGATGTTCCCTTTTGGTGAAAACTGCATATATCATTTGCGCGTAGTCGTGATAAACACTCATCGGTATTTGCTTCTTCATGCATGTAGTAAGGAGATTTGTCTTACAGCTGAGAGAGAAACATTTATGGGCATACAACATTGTGGAAAAGTAATGGTACATTCTACCAAATATGATAAATGCGTCTTTTCGTTCACAGAACGATATTACAATATGGTTTCCACTTTAATAATATTTTAGTCTGCTTTTCCAACCCTTCATCACTAATCAGTTAAAATAAAATCAACTTGCATAGCAATCAAGCTTAGTAAATTTTAATCATGTTTGATCTTATAATGATATAATAGTTATATTGGACATCTCTATCTCTCTCAATATTCTTTATATTTCACTGGTCTAAGCTAAAATTAAAATCTATGAAGATTTACATTTTATCGTGAATCTACTAACATTGTATGCAAATATGTGTTGTGATTTTCAGATTAGAAAAAACATCATCTTTATGTTGAATCTAAATAAAGAATTAATTTTCACAATGACGTAATAAATTATGTTCCTTCTTTGTTCATCTTTGTTGAAACGTTTTGGGTTTGTTCATCTCTCTACAAGTACATTTTGGAACCAAACAAAATCTTAAGTTCTAGATAAATTGAAAGAAAACTAATAAATACTCAACAAATTAATACCCTGTTTCTATTATGAGCGGAATTAAATGTTAAGGATGTAAATTCTCAATAGTTACTTGGTTGGGTTCTTTTTCATAAAGTTCATAAGAGCTGAAAATCTGCCAGCATATTCATACATAATGCAATCCGACGATTTCGTTCTTAATCGTCTATCCATTTTTTACTTCACGCTTCATTTAACAGCTGGCATCACCGATATAACATTGGGCATTTTCTTTAAGTCGAGCCATATGTCTAGTTGAGGAGGTCCTGTGCTGTGCATAACTCCTGAGAAGGACTTATTGCAAATTAATAAATAAATATATAATATCATTATTACGCTTCATATAGAATTAAATAACAAATATAGCGTTTTCGAAATATATAGCATATGTCTGTGAAATAAGTAAAAACTAAGTACATCTAAAATCAAACCCACAATTTAAGATGTTCTACAAAATTTGTAGTTTTTTTCTTCGGCAGGAATTCAGCAAATATCAAGGGCAGTTTAAGTCCATAATGTATTCCAGCAAAACATAAACTTAATGCTGCTAAACAGAATCTGTTCACGTTCCATGCATTTGCTGGTTGTAACGTGTTGCTGTTTATTTTGTATTCTAATAAATGTGCTGTTGTGACATTGGCGAGAATAATTTCCTGACATGTACTTTTCGTGGGTGTACTTTATGTATGTTTAGAATAATATGTAATCAAATGTGGGTCAACCAAATAATCGATATAATATTTTCAGGATTGGAACTTTTTCATTACATAAACATATATTTTAAGGATAATCTATATTATGTGCCAAATTACAATGAATGTAAACACATGAAACATTTCAAAAACTGAATTCGGACAGATACTAAGTTTAACTTATAAGGCACGTTTATAATGTATTTAATATCGTTGTAAGATTTCAGTAATAGTTTGTGTTCTGTTATTACTTTTGGTTATTATGATCTTTGTTTTGTTAATGTTTTGCAAATTTGCTTACGTCAGAGCAAATAAATGAACATTATTGTGACAACCATTTCTAGAAGACTAACAGTTCTTTGGTCGGTGAAACACGAAATTGACCCTGCGACACTGCAAACAAGACCTCTGAATCAGTTTCTTTGCATCATGTATGCGAGATAATATACTTCCACGCGATATTTCCTGCTATAATAGCTGTACCCGAAATACATCAACTGGGTTATTGACTAAAATAAGAAACGAAAATGTTGCTGTTGTGGATTTAACGCCATTTTCAGCACACGATAGGTTCGACATGGCAGCCAGTATAACTGGTGGAGGAAGAACCCTTAAAAAGCCAGGTAAGAACTACTGACCCACCGGAAACTATTGGCAAGCTTACTTACATACCTACACTGGCCGAGTCAAAAACTCGAACACGCTGACAGAAGTGAGATGGCAATGGTCGGTAAGGGCGTGCGGTTTTGACCACTTGGCAACACGGGGACACCGGAAAATAATTAAAAACAACTTTACTGTATTAATAAATGTCTCCTGAACATCTCAAGATGTTTATCACAGCTGTGCTATACTATTGATATAATCAGAAAAGAGAATGTTTCTAAACAAAAAAGAGAGGCGAATGTTGGATTGAATTGCCAACATGCTCTCAGCGTGCTGTAATCTTTTAACCCAGTGTATTATCCTGGTAGATTTATAATTTGATAATCATGGCTAATACTCTATTAGAAATAAAATTACTTAAGCTTTTAATTGGTGGCTAATCATGTAATTATGCATTGTTTTTAAATAATAACCTGAAACTTTAAAGTGGCAAAAGACATAATTACCGGGCAACACCGTGATATATTTTGCATGAGACTTTTTCCGTCAGTGGCTAAAGATGTAATTACCGACAATTAAAGTACTTCAAGACACCTCATTAAATTAAGCTTCTTGCAGAAATAAATCCAAATTAAATCCTGTCGTGAACATTCAGAGACTTAGATTTTATTGTTATGTATATCTATAATTTCTGTAAATTTTATTCATGGCTGTAAATTGTAGTGATTTTCTTCAGTTGAAATTTCATACCTGCACAGGTTATAGTTTACGATTTTAAGAACCTAACATTGCATAAGATCTATAAATAGATTCTTAGGTACCTGTTTATAGTTACTAAATTATAAAATTATCAATAAATATGTTGACAAGTTTCAGGCTTATTCAAGGGAATAACAATAAAGATCGTTCAAAATTTATAATTTCATAGTTATTGAAACGTCTTCATTTGAGGGTAGGAAATATCAATATGTTTTAGCAAGTTTCACGATGGTGTCCGGAATATAATGGCATGTGTAATGATGGTGTCCGGAATATGATGGCATGTGTATCATGAAACCTTGTAATGACCTTAATCTTATATATGTGTATGAAGGATATGTTATCCTGGAAACATGTTTTGGGGTGTTAAGCAAAGCATGACACATAATAAACTTGCTAAAGATAGTGCTCTATTTCTCTGTGACATATGACTTGGGTATCTAATGGCGTGTAGAGGTCCAAGTCGTAAATCATTTTTGGCAAATATACATTTCATTTCAAGGGACATATAATAATCGTAGTTCTTGCTAGTTTTCAATGAGAGATTCACAATCTAGACTGGCCAAGGATGTTGGGTACACCTATGTGCCATTATGTTTGTGTTTATTGCTAAAATAAAAATTTTCAAGGGTTACTGTATTCAGCTGATTCGAAACTTCTGATTTCCAATACATGAAAACTACATTAAAATATCCGTACACAGTCTTATGTCTTATTTTGGAAGAAATTGATTGACAAACTAATCAACTGATATAGAATGTATATAGTTGCGTTGAACATCCATGTTTCTTTGCTCTACTGTTGGACAGACTTCATTAATCTAAATCTTAATACTAGTAGGCTCCATCCAACATAGTCTAAAGTATGGATTATTATCAAGATATGATTTCTGACATTTATTTTAATTATGCACATCTGACGCCACATACATCTTTAATTTTAGATGTAAGGTAGGTTGGATATGAGTATATTACATGCTATTGCTCATTGATCTGAAGCAAATATATGTTTAATCCTTCAAACTTAACAAGTTCATAAAATAATTTTATATTCATAGTAAGAATTTTGTAAATGATTGCATGAAAACTCTGCATGTCAACATTAATTAAACTGCAACGTTCATCAATTGTAGAGTATTAATCAGAATTGGACAGCAAAAAATTATTTATGAAGAAATATTATGTGGTATATGCATTGATCAGGTCCATCATTTTTTAGACTTTTGGACTAACCATGTTAAAAAGTAGAATTGATGGAAACTATTATATCAGTATTGAACAGATAATGATACAGTTCTCTATGACAAGTGTGTCAACGAAGATTTTATCTGACAAAAATAAATAAATATCGTCTTTAAATGATAACTCATTCAAAGAAAATGGAAATCTCGCACCAAGTATCATCATTGATGTCCACTAAAATGAGAAGCTATTTAACACTTACTCTAGACAGCTCTTTTAAATGAGCCATGGACTTTAACTGTGTTTTGTTTAAACGCATTATCACAGGTTTAAAATTTATATACAAACATTTAGAGCGTCATGTACGGAGAAACATGCGATAAAACTCATGGAACCTTTCACCTTTGCATGCTTAGGCTTATTCTGACTGGTTTGACGTCAGCTATAATAAAATATAGAACTGATTCTTCTACTTCGTTTCAAAGATTTTTCTTTGTTTCCATCTTATATATATATATATATATATATATATATATATATATATATATATATATATATACCTACCTTCCTACATACATGCATATCATGTTTGAATAAGGATAATTCAAGATTTGCTATGAGCAAACCTATGCCAGGGAATTCACGAAACGTTTTGAACGCCTTGGGTATGCTCTCTAACTTATACTCTTCCTTCTTTCACTCTCAGACGTATGCATATATCATAAAGGTTCATAGCCTTTAGAGTCTTGCACAAACCGGCAAATTCATAAATAACGTATATGGACTCCCAACCATCCGAAACACACAGTTGCCTAAGATACATGAGGCAACAAAGGCTGGGGTTACAAATTTGATACCAACTGTTGTTTCATAGTCACACACGGCCACGAACGACAGAGAAACATGTTTTAAAACAGAGAACACTGCATATTGTATTTATGGACGACAAACCCTATGGAAAGTTTACTACTGCGCAGCTATTACGTTTTAAGGACACAAAAACATTGATTCGCGTTGTGGTGTTAGTTTCTGGATGAGAAGATTTAAAGTCAGACTGGAGAAACCTGTTACAAATTATTCCTATGCAGGCCATTTACATCGACTTTAACTTAACGATTACACGTTAGCGTCTCTGAAACTGATAATGATTGTTGTCGACAATAGAGGCAATTTAGATGTTAATCAGAATGAATGTATCCATTCGAGCAATAAACTCACCATTTACGTTGCTAATAAATACATAAAACACAAATTAACCGAATTAATAGGGTATGAATTTCTTACACTGATAAAATGTTCTGGAGGTACTCATTTTGTTTAATTTCTATTATTCTCTTTTCTCACTTCTCAAGTAGCAAGGACTGTGTCTATAAAATTGTGTTGCATGTCCCTAAATAGTTGGAGTCGGAACTGGTACTTATTTCCTTTAATTTGTATGAGATGTTAAGCTTCGTATGCGACCGATTGGTAGATTTAGCAATTTCTGAAGGCTATATTCGATTTGTAAGAAGCCAAATCAGCAATGTAATCCTGAAGGTGTCAGCACATTGCACATAGTTTATCTGATCGATCTTTCCTTCTCAATTGCCTTTAAATTCCGCATAAAAAATGATTCTAGACTCTAAAACAATCTGATGCAATACCATTCTCTTCGACCGCCGTTCCGTTCTAAAAGAGAAGCAAATTGGTGCATTTGTCAAGCATTTACGTGTATCGGGAAAAAGTATACAGTGATTTGAAAAGCTGTCCAACCTATCGATTATCTATTAATATTGCGGTAATTGTTACTCTTTAACGGAATGAAACCAATTATCCAGTACGCTTGACGATTAGAATGATAATAAATGTTCTATTGTATAAGTACCTTGTGTCTAAATGGATTGGTTTACAATGAATTTATCGCAAACTAATTTGCAAAGAGAACCATGTCTTGCTTTACACCGTGCTTTTGAAGCACAATGGTCACTAAGGCTCTGTTTGGTGAATTTAAATGTTCAAACGATTAGGACACAACTCCAATTAAATAGATATGAAGGGAGTTGGATGAACACGCAGACACACAACAAATAGATTGATAGTTTTGTAAATTGGCCGCGGTCAAAATTCCTGATATAATAATATCTTCTGATATTGCTAAAAATAGATAAGAACAATCATTTGTATTAGGTGTGAAAGGCCAGTTATTTTGGTATGTCCGGTGATATACGGTGAAGCATACAGATTGATATGATGCTTAAAATTTCTAACTGATAAATCATAACAACGGTAACTAATAAAAAGCCATACAAGTGTGACATCGGATTCTCGTGAGTATCTGGTCCTCAGTTCCGATGGGGATAAGTGTATGTGCAGTTAGTGCATTTAAGAATCCTTCAGTGGTACAATATTCTGTCGTAGGATCCATGAAGATGAACGGAAACAGCGGCCTTAAAACAAAATCACACACTGTTCGTTTGCATGTGTACTTTCTGTCATTGTGCTTCTTGATGATATAATTTTGGGAAAAGGTTGTGGTACTCTTTCTACATCACAATATGCTTTTAGAACCTTGACTTCTTGCAATATCATATCCGGAGGAAGCGATGGGAAGCTGGATAACATTAAGATATTTTTATATTCCTCTCGATTGTCTTTGACTTGATAGCTTTATTTCGAAGGAAATTCATGCTATTAAACATGGTAAATGGAAGGAATGCGTACTCGTAATTTGAAATTCTCTTGGGTCGTATAATAATAGTAAGATGTGTTCAATAACTTGTATGATCAAAGATTTTTAAATATATTAGACTCCATTTAAAGTTGAGTAAAATATGGTAATGCATGCGTGAATACTGCTGTATTGCTATCTGAGATATATAATTTAGCGATGGAACTCTAACTTTGGAATGTAACTGAGATTATTTAACTAAATGGCTCTCAATATGAATTTAAATAGGTCATTCTAATTAGCATATACATGTTCTTCGCACCTCTCCAACATGACGATTATTACAATGAAAACCTTTGATGCCGCTTCAGAATAAAAGCCAAAGCATTTTCCGACTAAGACAACTCATAATAGACATGATTCGCTGGCAAACCCTGATTCCTCACTTGATAAACGTGATTGGCGCGAAAGACTGTTTCTTGAAAGCAGTTCCGAATGAAGACCTGAGACTTGATATCCGTCAACATCATTTTAGAAGATTCCACAAAGCAATCAGAGTCAGTGTTGAATTGAAGTCTTTCTTACGTACCGGTGTCAAACAAAAATGTTTACAAAAGTCTGAAACACCAGGTGAAGAAGGAAGATCCAACAACATAATTTTAATCAAGCAGCTCAAAGTTAAAGTAGAGCTATTAATGGAACAAAACAAGAGAATGAGTGAAGAGCATACAAAAGGAGAAGGCACGCAGCACCCTATGCGTTACCTGCATCAGGAAACGTAATGATCTGAGCCAGTGTAAGCATGCTTGTACGAATCCTTAAAAACAAGTATAATAGTCTTTAGAGGGAGAACGGCCAGCTTAAAGATTGTTTTAGAAAAACAAACTTAAACATAGCTTATAGGAAACCACAAGCCTGATAGGTTTAGGAAGGATAGATTTATCAGGATTGTACTAGCAATGTTTAGCTAATGCAATAGAGCTCGCTGCTAGCAGACAGGGACACTGCTGTTTCTATCTTCTACAAGCGACGGTATGAATCATTTAATTGATGAAACCCAAAGCCTATCACCGTTAACAGTCATATCGTTTGTGTTACCAAATAATTTTTGAACTCATGGGCCAGTTGATATCCTGGAAGTAATGGAAGTTATCACACAAGGATAGATACTGAACGTTGGACTATTGGACTCTCTCTCTCTCTCTCTCTCTACAAAATTCCTACTTGGAGCCTCAATCGACATTTCGGCAGGAAACGAAATTGTTCGTGCCGCTAATAGTTGTTAAAGCGACAGAGGGAACGGAACCGTGCAAATAACAGTTATCGAATCCTTTACAAGTGTAATAAAATTTGTAGGGTGGCTTTTGGGTTTTGCTTAAGTCATTGCAACGTTATCTACAGAAATATATTGCGTTCCACAAGTATTCGAATGACAATCTACATTCACACTTCTGTGAGTTAATCGAGTAATCGAGCAGTTATTTGAGATACGATTAAGCTAAGTAGTTGAACTAATGCTACAGTTTTTGTTAGAGACGACCAGTCTAATAAAAAGCTTTCAGGCTAGGCAATATTGCACTAATCCCAGTCCTTCTCATAAGATGGTGATATGTAGAAAAATGGAGACCCATAATAGCTCTTAGGGTGCTCCGGTGATATTGTATACCTAGGATGAGTTGCCAAGAAACGATATTTAGTGCCTACGAATCTATGAATTCGGTTGTTTATGAAAATGTATATCACCATCTTCAATTATAGTCTTTATTCGTTGTGTGGTATGATATACGTTTCCACATTATATCAGTTCTAGGGGAGGATATACGGGTACGTGGAAGTGGGAATCAAGAAAGCAGACTGGGCTGAGTGCGTTTGCAACAAAATGCAGTGGAGTCGCTGGCTGAATACAAGTCAGCAAAAAGTTATTTGAACGTAGAAAAGGGCGTCGTGGATATAGGCGTTTGGCTTACGTTTGGATTTGAAACGCAATTTTCTACTATGAAATTAATTGTGGTGCAAGCTCATTTCTGGATCATTTTTTTACAGTATCTATCGTCTTAAGATCATAGTACATTAAAGGAAAACAACAATATCAAGCTCGCATTACATTTGACACTATTCTTCCGATCGACATTGATTTCAACGTAGAAATTATAACGTGATATTTGCCTCTTCACTAGCTACTTTTAGACTCCTGTCTTGTTACAATTATTTTTAGAAATACTATCATGGCGAATCCTCCGGAATCACACTCCAAAATTCAATACACTTATTCACACGGCCCTTCCTAAAATTGTCACAAAAAAGCAATAGATGTTGTGTGATTTCAAAAGGGCCGTGCTTAATTACCACCTTCAAGAGTTTGTGTGATTTCCTCCGGCGTCACTTTGAGTGACTTTGTATCATTACAAGAAAATGATTCAAGGATGCTCAAACTAGTTCCTGAATTGTCTTAATAACTGAGTTAGAAATACATTAACATACATTTCTGACACAAGATGCACGCGTACTTGACTATCAATGGAACTGTGTAGAGGGCACTGACTTTTAACATTGCGAAACCGTCCCAGCTTAAACGAATGTCGAGTCTGCAATGTTTCATACATGAAATCAGTTACTGTTCCCTGCAGAATGATGAGAAAAGCGAAAACATTTTAGTGACGATTTCCCCAATGATCCATTCGCAATTCAATGAGTTGGCATGATTCGTTTAGATTAACGGTTATGGTGTAATGTTCTTCAAATTAGGATAACAATTTGAGAAAATCTCTCTCTTTCTCCCCTCTCTCTCTCTCTCTCTCTCTCTCTCTCATATACACTTACAGAGACTCCAAATGGCGAAATAAAATTATCCGCTTAAGCAACTTTATCGAAAACCATTAATAAACTCGTCTGGCCAAAACCCAACTTTAAACATGAAAGAATTACAATGAATTAATTATTTATCAAAGGATGAGCCTCAGAGTTAATTAATGGTTTAGAAACAGGTTTCTTATCATTTGTTTTAATTAACGAAACCAATATAAACGCCAATAGAATTTCTTAAAGAAAGAACACGTTCCATTAAACTATTGCAATCAAGCCTATCCTAGCTTGCCTGTGTCCGGATAGTACAATGTTGTCATTATTTGAATGTTTAAAATGCGTTTAAATAAACGAAGCTAAACCTTGTGATTATGAACCACGTTCAATAGTTTCTCATTCTTAATAATCGTAGGCCAAACATTTTGTCCTTACCGAAGTGGATTGTCTATCAGAAGTACAGTAAGCATTAGAATATCTCCTCTAAAATTCAATACAGCAAATGACATTCAGTTTAATTTTAGTTGCATTTGGCGAGAAAAGCATTCATCAAGTTACAAAATCAAAGCGATATACTCATGTCTAGCTGTCTGATGGACGTGTAATATGACCGACCACTTATCAAAGAACACCGGACACTTTTCAATTATCCTGCGAAAAAGAAAATAACAATTTATCCGTAATCTTTTATGGGAGATCCATCAAATTAGCGAAGAGCTATGATTCACCTTCTGTCAAAACAACGCCAAGAGAGTTGTTCTATTCTTTTTCATTTTTTATGTATTTTGCATTCCCGCTTAATAACAATGTCTAGATGATTTAATCAACTATTTCCCATGAAGCACCGATATTTTGCTCAGCTGATAAATATCAAATTATATATTGAAATCGATTGCCCTCAAATGACAAGGTGTATCAGAGCAGTGACTGTAGTGAGAGTGGGGTAGACTTTATTTTTATCTAACCCATGTCAATTCATTTATTTCTTGAAAGCACATTTTAACAAGAATAGTTTATATTTCTAACGATTCTAGCTAGGTTTTCACACATACTATATTGTACGTGGACTTGTTTTGCCAGACGTTTGCTGAATTGCCGTTGAAGTCTACAAATGCATACACACACACACACACATACATACATACATACATACATACATACATACATACATACATACATTAAACGAATGAGCGCGTATTGGTTTAAGCGTTTAAGCTTTAGATCTAGACTTACAATTTAACTTTATGCTGATACATTAAAATCAATAATTTACTCTGTATCATTAAAATCTATCGTAAATATGAAATTCGTCTTACTTCAAGGATGGTTACATTGAGAATCAATAAAGATTCTATGATTTTAAACGACTCAAACAGCGTAACAATTTCTGTTTAGAAGCATCTTCAGATGCCACACATACTCCACTCATCTCAATATTCTGTGTCTTTCCAGCAGTAATTCGTTTCCAAAATTGTCTTTTGAATCCTGGTGAACTTAAAATGGGCGTTTGTAAATTGATCTCTTCGATGAAGCAAGAGGCATATTGTTTGAACAGAAAGACGCAATAGATTCTAGAGCTGATACGATTTTGATATGGTTATTTCTGATTCAGATAGTGAACGTTACGAAATTAAAGTAAAGTCAAAGGAACTTAGTACATGTGAAGATTATGTTGCAATCAGTGTTAAAGGCCATTAAAAATCCTAAATCATTCAAATTCAGGAGCACATCAGTAAAATATGAGACAGCGCTACACCTCTGTTCACAGATGATATTTAAAGCAGCGGTAAATGGAAAATGATCATATAATAAAATCAGCCTTTCCCCAAATTACTCGAACAGCGGCACGTGTAGTAAAATTTTCTGATTTCTCTTGGGATGCAAATTGTTATGAGCGCAGATTCAACGTTCATTACCGGAAAAAGTAAGATGCATTAATATCTAAGTTTAAAGTAATTTTGTGTCGTCATTTCTTTTCATGAAGAGAAATTCATCGCTTTAACAGAGTTAAATGTGTTAGTTTATTTGGTGGCATATGAACTGGTGACAACTGTATTGGAAAGGTTTCTGACTTACAATATGAGATCGTGTTGTCGGCAAATTATATGTATTGATGCTTAAATATATCGAACGCGAGTGGTAATTGCAAACGCGGCAATTAATAGATATTCTTCATGTGTGGTGATAGTATAAAGCGCATGAAAGAAACGTTGGATTATAATAATCTGTTTCTTAACCCTACCGCATTACGCTTAAACCAATATGGTTGTTTCGACACAAATAATGATGAAGTGTTAGATTTCCAAATACGAAATAAGGAACTCAAGAAACGTTTTTAGAAGAAAGGGATTACAGTACTCTGCATAACACACACAAATACAAGTTACAGTACTCTGCATGACAAAAGAAACACAAGTTACCGTACTCTGCATAACACACACAAATACAAGTTACAGTACTCAACATAATACACAGAAAAACAAGTTAAGTACTCTGTATAACACTTACAAAGACAAGTTACAGTACTCTGCATTACACACACGCAAGCAAGTTATTGTAATCTGCATAACACACACGCAAGCAAGTTACTGTAATCTGCATAACACTTTCAAACACACGTTCCAGTACTCTTCATAGCGGAAAAACACAAGTTACCATACTCTACATAACACAAAACAGTTACAGTACTGTAGATAACATATATATTTTGAACACACATTTTGGAAATATTTGAAGAAGAAAACGAAAATATTTTTATTGTACATTTATAAACTTTGAAATAGTGTTCGACAGAATTGATAGGAGACCTTTATGATATAAACTGGATGTGTATGACTTAAGTATGAAGATGCTGAAACTTTTACAAGCAATATATGCTTATTTTTACAACCTTTTCTAAATTTCGAGCATGACATGCTTTCTACGGACAACAGTTGTATTGACATTAAACTCCTTATTCGACTTTCTGCAGATGATCTTGTAGTAAAGGCTGATGCAGATAGATTTATCCAATAGTTTTATCTTTCGAAATTTAGGTTAAATCTTTATAAAAGCTGGGGTAATGGTTTCTCGCAACGGAGTATACTTTAGAGGTTACGTTTTAGGGATAAGAAACGTAAGGTTCATTATTATCATATGTACGTAGAGATTGTTTTTTCATCATTTGGAGCATGGAACGAATGTCCCAAACCATTAGCAGAACACGTAGCTGAGGCGATATACAAATGAAAAGCAAATTTTATAAAGCTGGAAAACTGTTTTCTAACTATTTCATTTAAAATTAATTAATGATCATTTTAGAATTATATCGTACAGTTATGCAAATTAAGTCCTAGCTGCTCTGTTCGTGGAGAGTTATGGTGTAACGCTTTTAAATCTGTACAAACTGTAAGACATATAAAATATTAGTTGAAATTATTTGAAATGTCAGATCATTGATTGCCCAAATAGTGTTATAAAATGCGACTGTCTTGGCTCGAGGGTCCAAGTAGTCACTTTACAATTTAAGCCAATAATGTTAATAATTTTTCACTAAGTTACGGTGTTGGTGAAGCATGGTAAAACCAAAGAGTAGGAAGCAAGGAGACGTTTATTAATATGTTAAAAACTAGATGTAAAGATATCAATATACAAAACTGTCATGCAGAGATGAATAACATGGACAGGCAGAGAGTATGCAGGATATAACAAAAGAATGCTTTATGTGTTGGATATTATTTGGTTTGTTTACAACAGCCTAATTTATTGTAAGTCTATCAGTTGAGTTGGGGTTTATTTGATGTCATGATTAATTCAGGACGCATTTGGGAATCAAAACATGAAGCTAGACATTGTATATTATGTAATCTTAGCATTATGCAAATAGGGTGACATTTTATTGTCCTAAAAGACGACTGACAAACATTCGGGTGAACTACTTATCCCTGTTTCGGTATTTTTGAACCGACGTTTAAACAAATTTTGTATGCCTTGAGAAGTATTCATGGAGAAACTATTGTACTGGTTTGTAAATTTGTATTGTTTAACATTAAAGGAAGAAACCTATTTTGAAAATGTAAATACCTACACTTACTATATATGTCGTTTCTTATACTTACCTCATATTTGTTTATTTCTATAGTAAATAGGTATATAATTCGGGCCAGCGGCCTAAATTGCAGCACAAATAATTATTATCTGGAAAATAAAATATAATGTATAACTATAATTAATATCAATATTATTAGTTTTGTTGTTGTTCATAATGATAAGGATTCTTTCTCATAAAACAAATTCATACCCCTTACAGTACCTTACTTCCCTATCATATTATGTTACACCACTGCAACAATGCTGTAAATCCTTCTGTAGAATGCCAGCTGGAGAAAATTGTAGACAAATAAGAAATGTTCGAAATTGTGATCAGAAAATGCAAGGATATTGGCTTCCTGTGTCATTCACCTTCACTAAAAGTGTGGCCTTATTTTTATTTATTTAAAAAATACAAAACTTGCGGTTCCTTAGCAGCCAAGAAAAATGTAAAATAATATGATGTTAAAGGGGAGGAATTCAACTGAAAAAAACCCAAAACATTTCAATTAGCAGTAATACTTTCCAAACCAGTAGTCCTTGACAAAACGTCTAGAGTGTCTGTATTGTCTATTGCAACACATAACATGATGGTACGCTACCTATGGTGACCACTTGCTTTTATCACATATTTACAGGGCATTTAATAAACGACACCATATTTTCGTTATTATTTTGGAATTTGTTTTGCGGTTCTTATGTTATTTGAGCATCGTCTCTAGTGTAAGTAAAATGGCCCATGTACACATGAAGCTGGAGTTTCTGATCTGATATCGAAATAAATTTGGTGGTGAAAATAATAGACGAGACGATAGCTATAGTGTGGTTGTATATTTTAAGAGTTACTGATGTGGAGTGAGTAAAATCAAGGAAAGTAACCTAGAGAAATGACAAAGGAAATGAAGCTGGTGAAAATATCGGTTTTCCATGTGTCATATTTATCAACTGACAACAGTCATTGTTTTTATAAAAAACACATAAAAACTTTGGTTTACCGTAATTTTTTTATTAGGTGTATGTAGCCCCGCCTGTACCCCTATCCGTAAATATTAATCATCATTACTGATTTCTTACAAATGGTTATGTATAGTGTGTACAACATGTCTTATAAAAATAATCTTGTTCATAAAAGATGCCATAGATCTCCTACGCCCTTTATGTCTTCTAGCTTGTAATGGAATCTAGTACCTAAAATTACTTGACATATTTCCCTGACAAGTTGTAAAGGTAGCACTTATCAAAAATGTCCTTCTACGTCTAATTTTCGAAATGTTTCACCATTTTTAAATGTATGCATTCTAAAATTATCAGTTATCAAGAAGCTAAATGGACTTGCCCACAACTGCGATCAGCGATTTTACTTGCTTTGTTCAACTCTAATAATTTCTATTGATCTGTGTTACTTGCTATTGTAGTCCACAATTAGCTTTGGTAAAACATCATTCCGTGTTTTGGTTTCATTTTGAATGAATCCATTCCACGGTCTAATTTTCAAGGCTTTATTCAGTATTTCCACTAATGATGCCTTTTGTCTAAATAGGATGACAAGTTTTCAACGTGTTTTGTTTTAGGCAAATCCTAAACTTACCAACTGAAAAACTTTTCTTTTTCTCACCAAACTGTATCTTTTCAAGTTTTCGCCCTACGACGGTATTTCTAAAAGCATCTCGTGTATTATATCCCGTTATATCACCATAAACTTTAGCCATTTATACTCCAATCCAATAAATCATATTGGAAACAAATACTTTTATTACCTGTTCACTTGTTTGAGTAATATCTAAGTAGATTGTTAAGTTACATATTTTTCATTTCAGTGCATTTTATTTTCATTTTCATCAACTTGAAATGTTTTCTCAATTACATTAAATGTATGCATTGTCATTTATGTTCATTTTTGCCATTCCTATAAAAGTGTCCATGTATTCTTTCAAATTGAACTTTGTTCTAATTGTATCCTTTCTTTTCTTTGATTATTGTAGATTAACTTTGTAACATTTTAAATTTTCCTGAATACAAAATTACACAATTTGCTCTTTCTTCATACTACAACTTTTCACCCATCTCGCTGTAAGGGCTGATGTTGCTTTTTCTGTGCTATCATAATTAAATTTAATCAATAAACCTCGATCTTTTCTAAAACATTGGTGTTTGTTTCTCTGTGTGTGCGATGTAGCTTTTAAAAATTTTCAGTCATATCGCTAAGATGTCTGCAGTGTGGCAGTTTATAGTGATGTCTAGCACTGTAGCATCATGATGCAGATATGTAGCATCATGTCCAAGCCAGCCAAATTACCCTGACACTAGGCCGACCAGCCCTAACACTAACCTCTTAATGATGAGCGCATAGCGAGGTAGCTGTTTAAACCATTTTTATAAGTCCTTGATATGACTCGGCTGGGGTTCGAACCCACGACCTGAGGCGGACGCTCTAACCACTAGCCCACCGTAGCGGTCTAAAACGTTGGAGAATATCTTTTAGATTTTTATGAAATATGAAATGAATAATTGAATTATTCTGAATATCATACTTCAACACAAATAAATTTAAACACACTCTTATTCGTTAAAAACATGTAAAAAAAACAAAAACGTAAGGATCATATTTTGGTACTGACACTGTTGCTCCATGCCAAACTCGTGAAATATTTTCATTTCCTCTTAAATTCGAAACTTGACAGCTTTGTGCCATTTTTACGTTTTGTCAGAAGAAATAAACTAATATTTGTGTTTGTTCTTGCGCACAATAAAGTTTTGGGTGTTTTATTCTAGTCTTGTCTTCGCAGAAGGAGAGGTAATCAAGGAGAGGTAATCTAAATGAATATTGTATTTATGTGTGTGATGTAGAATTTTAACGTAGCTTTAACAATGTTCCAGTCATATCGCTACGATGTCTGCAGTGTGGCAGTTTATAGTGATGTCTAGCACTGGGGCATCATGCAACAAACATGTGGCGTGGTCTCCTACCCAGTCACATTACCCTGACGCCAAGCCGACCAGTCCTAAAACTAACTTATTAATGTTGAGCGCCAAGCGAGGCAGCTGCTAGTACCATTTTTATAAGTATTTGATATGACTCGGCCGGGGTTCGAACCCGAGACCTCCCGTATCCGAAGCAAACGCTCTAACCTCTGGGCAAACAAATAAATGACTCAATCAACTAAAATTCAGCAGGCATATATGTAAGAATATGTCGATGAAATGGATCACTTTTATCGCCTTTAATACCTTTTTTGCAGGAGTATGCATGAACAAGTGTAACTGGATTAGCATTTGATGTGCATATGAAGATGACCTGGTTGTATTTCCGCGTCACTAAGGCATCCTTTCTAATTACTTTTTATATTTTTGAATTTTGTTTCAATTTTTCAAAAATAGTTCTGATTCATCTTGTGTAAAAGTAGACATTTTATAGAGAACAGGACTTAAATTTAGTTATTTCTTACGTAATGTCCCATTCAGTACAAAGCGCTACCCTATGGCAATGTTTCATCCTTGATTTGAAATGTCAACTCAGAGTTTCGGAAATTAGAAGTAGATTTTGTTGCACTTTTATTTCGTATTGAACCATTGTTCTCGTCCGAACTACTCCCACTTACAGCGTAAATTGTTTTTAAATTAAAATAAACGAGACCCAGCTGATGCATTTTGAAAATCTCTATAACTAACTGTCTTATAATGCGAAACGTCGCTAACTTAAACTTAAGCTAAGATGGCCTTACTTATTAACTGATTTCATTCTTGCACAGATGAGGCCTTGAAATGATTTAGATTGCTGTAGCCGACGGTAATCCTCAATGTGGCAATAAAAGGTTTCTGCCTACTATTGCATCGGCACTAAATCGTCTTTTGCATGTTGCTGTACCGTCACAAACCATTCACTCTAAGAATCTGACACTGAAAACATCGTAAATATCGATGGTGCTGGCACGGTATTAGGATGAATTCTCAGTACCTACATTAGGTGTTAAGAAAGAGCTCCATGAGTGTAAATATCGCAGGAATGTGATGCAGAAACATGTTTACTTACTATAATGAGAAACATAAATCAATGATCTTAGATTGGCTACCGAATTTCAAAACAAAGTCGTAACGTTCAGTAGGACTCGAAAAACTGTTATGATGCTATATCTATGTAACAGTGTCATGATAAAATTTTAGAGGAATTATATATATATATATATATATATATATATATATATATATATATATATATATATATATATATATATATATGTTTGTGTATGCGTGCTCAAATGTTTTTTTCTACGTTATCTTCGTCAAGTGATCTTATTATCATTGTACTCTTCCATAAATATTATCATTATCATATCATATTATTATCACTATCATTATCATAAACATTATTATTATTGTACTCTTCCGCATAAATAGATGCTTTCACTACAAGTGAAGTTAAAACCATTCAAGGCAAGAAATGGAATTGTAAATTGTAAGTTTTATATATATATATATATATATATATATATATATATATATATATATATATATATATATATATATATATATATATATATATATTGAAAGTGACGATTATATATTTAGATTAGAAAGGGCAATGACACAACTTGTAATGGATTCGACTCAGCGATAATTTTACGGGTCAGGTTACTATCAGCAAGCATAGAAGTTTTATAATTACAATGTTTACAACGGAATTATAATTATCCTATAACACTACTGAGAACAAACACTTACACTTGGGTTCACTCGCACACGTGTGTGTATATAAACAACAATGTACATATTATTTATATTATTTAAGAGCATGTGTTATGTTCATTTTCACAAAATTCTCAAATGATACAGTATCTCTTTACAGTTTAGCATTCTTTTGGCTGACTAAATGTAGTCTTTATGTTGCAGTTCATGCTTCTGTTTGGTGTCATTAGCAAAAATATGGAATCTCAGGTAACTCCAAGTTGAAAGAAAGAAAGAAAAATATAAAATACTTTCTGTTTTATGATTTCACCTTCGCCTTTTTTGTCGACGTATCGGTCGGATGAAAGACGTTCTCATTTGAAGTTTATGCTAGCCATTTTCTGACTTGTTTTGCCAATGAAATGTTCATCATCTTCTTGCATTTTCTTCCCACAGTGAAAGCCTTGTAAAACCTTATATATGACAACCCACTAACATGACAGACTTTACTGAAACATGATTTGCTCATATTAACTTGAAGAAAAAAGTATTCTGTACTGTTGGCTAGCATTGGTGTTAAGGGTAATGAAATGATATTTAACGCAGTCGTCTGTTTCTAAACGGGAAACTCCATATACAGACTTCAAATTGTACATAAAACGGCATACTCTATATACTTGGCAAAATCTAAAAATACTTTTAATGGGCACCATACTCACGTGATTGAGCAGATGTGCCTTTAAACACTAAAACATGTATGATTTCAAAACGATTAACTGTCACCCGAGTCGTGAGATTATTTCTTTCACAGAGAAGGACTTGACACCGTGACAAGTAAATCTCAAAGCTTTGTATACTCATCAGTGGCGCTTTGTTTCAGCCAAAGGTGAGTATATTTTTTATGCATTGTATTCCAGTTATAGTGCACCCATTCTGTTTTCAAAACATCATGGCAAAAAGCAAATGATCTCGACAAAGTGATACAACTGGTATATTCAGCAGCCCAATCCGCAGGTATAAGCCACACCAGAACACTTACAATTGACCCAGCCAAACCAAAACCGTGGTGCAACCTTATATCGTGTATACGGTTTCCAAATGACATTGATTTGTCAATAGTGCAGATTCTACGGACAAAAGAACACAGACGAATAAGATAAATAACCTTTAAAGGATAATTACAGGAAGACGACCAATTATCTCGGTTGCAATAGATTCGAAGAGATCCTTAATGGATGTTGATCCTAGCGGAATGTGAGAGAAACAAAAGAATTGGTCTAATTAATCTTAGACTGCATATTACATTAATCGTAGTAGCCATAAGGCAATTTTTGGGTTATTTCGTGCTTTGGTACCATGAAGCGACTGGATCTTATATTAACTCCAATGCTAAATTGATTATTACACGGTTCAGATGTACAAATCGTAGCAAGTTCAACTTAATATCATCAAGTGGAATCTTGTTTCTATATTGTTTGCTAGGGGTGATATTGGACGGCTAGTAAGTTTATATTTTATCTCATCCAGCTACAGCCTTCCAATTTCATCTTGCTTAGAAAAGGCGTCGTTTATTTTCCGCAAACTATTTCTGTTTTGCTAGGTGTATAATGTTCCCAGATGTCATTTTCTTGTTTCAGTTTAGTGATGGAGCAAATTGGGAAAGTAATACTTCGATGTCATAAATTCTGGTTTCAATTTAGTGTATATATCCCAGAAGGCTATGTACCGAAGAATGGTGAGCCCTCTCCATCCAGCTGGAGGTCATTTGCGAGCGAAATGTAGGATTGACCACGACAATATAAACTGTGTGTCCAGTTTTAATTTCACGGTACTAAATTTCTTTCCCATCACAGTATTTAATATTTATAAGATCTAGTATGACCTCAAGTAAATAATTTGTTATATGATTTGCGTTCTGATAGCCGTATACAGGTTTAAATTCTTTGATTCAGAAGGCTCTACTAGATGTAAATTTGGGTTATTTCACAAGTGAATGGTGACGTAAAATATGCAGGGAGTAAATGTAAAGATAGTAACTTGTCTAGCATTTATTAAGTTCTTTTTAAAGAAAATTATTGAAAAGACTGAATCCACTGGTATCTGTTTTATTTTTACCTTGAAAATTAAAAAACGGGAACTTCTTTTATCTGAACGAGATGTACGTTAATTTTCAATCGCAAGCATCAATGACAGTAATTACTTTTTCGTAATGCCCATTTAAGATGTTTCAAAGCCTATATCATATGTACGATATCCTTGCTACATTCCTTTGCATGCGTTTATATATAATGAAGAGACTGCAAGCATACATTTAGCATTGTTATTGAAAACAGGTGACCAAGCGGATCTCGATATCGCTACATATATTGTTGCGTGTAGGATCGTACAATAATAACAAGAGATAAGAGTGAAGTCAACAAGCTTAGTATATTTTAACAAAATAATTTATTTCCCTAGAAAACAATGTAACAATTGAAAAAATATGACTTACGGTTTGTGAATATAATCCAAAATTTAATCTTAAGAATGAAAAATACAAGTCCTATCACTAAACAGTTCTATCTCGAATCTCGATGACGTTCCAATCTGGAAGGCGATGACGTCAGATGTGGTCCTTGTACAAATAGCAACAATTCCTCAATTGAATCACAGTTTATGTTTCAGAATAATTCCAGAATAAATTTCCACTGAATTTCATTCTCCCAGAATTTATAAAACAGTACACTCGTTTGGTTTTCTAGAGAATAAATTATTAAATTCCAAAAACAAATGAACTTAAAAAAAACAATCTGGTTTCAACAATAAAAATAACCTATCCAGCCTTCAAGGTTTCCAGAATACAACTGACTGACGAGCGCTCAGAAAGGGGTATTATATCAAACTGAATCATCATCGTGTTCTCACGACATAGATCATGTGGTCTCTTAACACTTGAACAACGCAGTAAGAAAAATGTTATTTGTCACGTAGCAAGAATCCCTATCTACTCTCACTCTGAAATAAATTTAAAAATAAATCATTGTTTATTCAGACTAGACGAAATGACCTTGGCAATAGCCAATCGTTCTAGCGTAGCACTTACTCCACCGCGGACCAAGGTGAACTAAAAATATTACTCATGTAACATCTTTTACGTCTTAAATAAACAACATTATTAAAATAATTTCGAATCCCGTGAATATAATCATTACAATAAAATGTAATGAAACAAAAATAAAATAAAAAGAATTTTAAAACTAACACACAAACAATTTAATTACATATACGTAACACTTCCCCCCATAAAGAAAAAAAAAGATTTATATAATAAAGCTTTCTTTTTACCATATGTAAATTATACACAAGGAAAACAAAATTACATAATAAAATTCTTATGAATTATATAAAGTGTATATGAAATAATATTTCTATACACGGGAAAGTGCATCTGCAATCAAATTGTCTTTTCCTTTGATGTGCCTGTTGTTGAGATTATACTCTTGCAAAAACAAACTCCACCTTAATAATCTTTGATTTTTATTTCTCATCCAGTCGATGAAAGTAAGGGGGTTGTGATCATTATACACAACAACCGGAGAAGGAGCTGAGATAATGTAAACTTCAAAATGCTGTAATGCCAATATTAAAGCCAAACATTCCTTCTCGATTGTTGAGAAATTTCTTTGGTGCTTATTTAATTTCTTAGAGAAATAGCACACTAGGTGATCAACACCTTTTCTATCTTCTTGAATTAATACTGCTCCAACCCCAACATCACTTGCATCCACAGGCAATTTAAAAGATTGATTGAAATTTGGAGCTGTTAGAACTGGCGCACTTTTGAGTATGGCTTTTAATCTATCAAAAGCTTCCTGACATTTTTCAGTCCAAAGAAACTTGTTTCTCTTACTTAACAAATTTGTCAGAGGTTCAGCAATATTGGAAAATTTGGAACAAAACTTTCGATAGTATCCGGCCATACCCAAAAATCGCATTAATTGCTTTTTACTGACAGGCACAGGAAAATCAGAGATAACCTTAACCTTAGCATCTATAGGTTTAACTTGACCATGTCCCACAATATGTCTTAGAAAAGTTACACAAGCACGGCAGAACTCACTTTTAGATAAATTGATTGTCAAATTAGCATCAGTGAGTCTGTCAAAGAATTTCCGATTCGTGGCTAGATGTCCTTTCCAGGTGTTGTTGTAGATGATGACATCATCAATGTAAGCATCACAATTATCTAGACCAGAGGTAATCATATTCATCAAGCGTGAAAAGTACTTGGAGAACCCTTCATCCCGAACGGTATTACTTTATACTGATAGAGTCCATCTGGAGTCACAAATGCCGAAATTTCTTTCGCTCTTTCCGTAAGTGGAAATTTGCCAAAATCCTTTCAGAAAAGTCAAATTTGGTGACGTACTTGGCATTTCCAATTTTATCAATACAATCATCGATTCTTGGTAATGGAAATGAATCTGTTTTTGTCACACTGTTCACCTTCCTATAATCAGTGCACATACGGAAAGTATTATCCGGTTTCGGAACAAGTATACATGGTGAACTCCAATCACTTTTACTGGGCTCTATGAAATCGTTCTCCAGCAAATACTGAATTTCCTTTTTCAAGTATTCCTGTTTGAGAGGGTTCATCCTCTATGGGCGTTGTTTCACAGGTCTTGAATCTACAATTTCAACGTCATGAAAAATTTTGTTTGTCCTCATAGGAATATCCGGAAACAAGTGCTCATATTCGAATAATAACTGTTTAAGTTCATTTCTTTCTTCTTGTTGCAAATGTAAAAGTTTCTGGTCTAGACCTTTCATAATTTCCGAATCCTCAAGATTTGTTGCTCCAAGATCAACAGTGTCCTATTAAATTTCTTCACTTAAATCCTCAGTTGGTGGGACAGGTACAACTAAATTAATTGCATAATTTACTTGCCTATCTCTTCCAATATATTAGTACTCCATTAATTTATTTAGACCAGAGTACTATTATAATAATTTAACTCATTCATTTTCTTCTTTACTTTGTAAGGGCCGTAAAATCTAAATTGAAGAAAATTTTGAAGAATGAGCAAGAGAGAATGAACTCTATTACAGGACTCAAAAATTCTCTCAAGTAAAGTTTAGTGAAACCATAGTTTCACTTTTGACTTGAATTGCTGAGTGCCAACTTCAAGCATAACAAGCTGGAAAATTCCAGACATGAAATTTGACCTTTGACCTGATTGGACAGATTTGGGAAGGCCAAATTGAGTAAAAACTTTATCAAATCTTTTACTATAGTATTCCTCAAAGGAAACGCCTCTGGGAATCTTGTTGACGCACACATAATGGTCAACAAATATTGGCTGCCTGACTTCGTCTTAGGTAAGGGACCAACACAATCTACCATAATTCTGCTAAATGGTTCGTCAAATGCAGGAATAGGTTGCAGATGAGCCTTAGGTATCTTCTGATTGGGTTTTCCTACCATTTGAAAGTTTGACAAGATCTAGAAAATTTACAAACATCACTTTTGATTTTGGACAATAAAAGTGAGTCAAGATCTTGTTATAAGATTTATTTGTCCCTAAATGACCAGCCAGAGGAGTTTCATGGGCCAAACTAAGTATTTCCTGTCTGTAAGATTTTGGAACTACAATCTGATAGTTCACTGACTATTTGCCATTAGCAGGTACCTCGGGAGGTCTCCATTGTCTCATAAGAATTCCATTTTTAATGAAATAATAGACAGGTACTTCAGTGGCTTCAGTTAAACTAATGGCCCTCTGAAACAAACAGGAGATCTCAGGATCTTTTTCCTGTTTGACGACAAGTGATTGTCGTTTATCACTCTGATTAGATAAAAGAGAATGAGTATTCAAAAGAGGATTACAGTGATCACACTTTCAAGTCTAATTTGGATCAGTCAAAAGGTATTGATCACAGTGATCAATACCTTTTGACTGATCCAAATTAGAATTGAAAGTGACCTCTTCAAAAGCCTGACCAATCCATGCGTCAGCTAAAGGAATATTTTACTTATCAAAATCATTCTCAAGAGCTTTCTTTGACATAGCTCTGGTAACTGCACAAGCTGGGTATAACTCTGGCTCTTCTTTTTCAATTGGATCAACTTTCTGATCCAAAGAAAGCTTGTCAGTTACAAGTGGATTAACCACAACCTTGTCTCCAGCTATGTCGTTGCCTAGCACCAAATGAATGCCTTCAGCGGGTAAATTATACACCATAGTCTGATGACAAATTTACAGAATGGAGAGGAACATTAACAAAGCCGCACTCTACTCCCTGAATGAGAACACTCTCATTAGAACATTACTTCTCAGAAAAAGGTAAAGTACCTGATAATAAAAGACTCTGAGAAGCTCCTGTATCCCTTACAATTTTAATAGGGATAGGATTGGCCGAATCACCCAAGAGTGATATAGAACCCTTCGACATGAATGGTTCATAATTCTCCATAATAAAATCAGACTGGGGTTTATTAGATCCAACAAATGTATTGCTTTCAATACATGACCATGACCTTGACCTCTTAGAAATAAGAGCATCTGAGATAGGTCTATCTTGATTCTGATGCCTATATTTCAATTTAAAGCAATCAGAAATGACATGTCCTTTTTTCTTGCAATAGGTACACGTAGAAAGAGACAAGGATTTTGAATCAAGTTTATCAGAAGCTTGATTTTTAGAAGTTGTACCAGATTGATTTTAAGGAGGAGTTGTATTGGGCTGGAATACCTTTCTACCAGTAGACTGCTGAGTGAATGATTTGCCTACAACAGGATCTTTATGAGTTAAAGAATACTCATCAGCAGCAGGAGCAGCATTTTCCAAGGTTTCGATCTTATGCTCATAAAGATTCATTCTAATGTCAGTATGGACACAGTTCCTAAACTCTTCAACCAACATGAGTTGTCTGAGACTTTCGTAATCTTTATTGACCTTTCTAGAAGAGCACCACCTATCAAATTGTTGTGCTTTTTCGCATGTAAATTCAACATAGGTCTGGTCAGTTGATTTTCTAGAATTCCTGAATTCTTGCCAATAAGCCTCAGGGACTACCGCATTACCCTTGAAAATACAGTCCTTAACCACATCATAGTCAGAACTTTGTTGTACTGACAGGGATGCATAAATATCTTGGGATTTGCCAAAAATTACACATTGCAATAATTGAGTCCAATGCTTCCTTGGCCATTTCAAATTTTCAGCAACTTTTTCAAAATAGATAAAATATTTGTCTACTTCTTTTTCTATAAAAGGGGGCACTAACCTGATATTTCTTGTAATGTCAAAACTTGAATTTGCATGTGAAGTGGAAATGTGCTTTTCACTTGCCAGCTCAAATTCTTTCATTCTAGTTTGAATTTCCCTTTCATCCTTCTCTCTTTGTAATTGTATCTGTCTCTCTCTCTCCTCTTTCTCAAATTGTAATTGTTTATCTTTCTCCCTCTCCTGTCTCTCTCTCTCCTCATTTGCAAATTGTAATTTCATTTGTTTATCTTTTTTCTTCTCCTTCTCTCTCTCCTCTTTTTCAAATTGTAATTTTATTTGTTTATCTTTCTCCATCTCCTGTCTCTCTCTCTGCTTCTCTTCAAATTGTAATTGTTTATTTTTCTCTCTTTCCTCATTCTGAAGCTCGAGCTTCCTTAACTCCAATTCCATTTTGTATTTCATTTTTAATTCCATTACTTTTATTTCAGAGTTCGATACCGACTTACTGACCGTAGCCAAAACACTTTTATCAAAAACATTCTTCTCTACCAAATATTGAATCAAAATGTTTTTAATTTCTTGTTTCGTTAAGGAAGATTTTGCTTTAGAAAGATCGTACTTTCTGGCAAGTTCAAGCAACTCGACTTTTTTCAGACTATCCAACTGCTCTTGAGTTGGACTAGAAAGAAAAGTTTCCACTTTTGATGACATTGTGAATGAAAGCCTGTTGTTTTCACTAAAGATTTCAATCAAAATATAAAATAGTACTTGGGATTTAAAGACTAGGGGAATTTAAATTTCAAAAAACAAATTTTTTGAAATATTTAACCAAAATTCAAATATCCCAAGGACGAGCACCCTATTTTCTCCTGTTACGCGTAGGATCGTACAATAATAACAAGAGATAAGAGTGAAGTCAACAAGCTTTGTATATTTTAACAAAATAATTTATTTCCCTAGAAAACAATGTAAAAATTGAAAAATAGGACTTACGGTTTGTGAATATAATCCAATATTTAATCCTAAGAATGAAAAGTACAAGTCCTATCACTAAATAGTTCTATTAGAATCCAGGTTCGAATCTCGACGACGTTCCAATATGGAAGGCGATGACGTCATATGTGGTCCTTGTACAAATAGCAACAATTCCTCAATTGAATCACAGTTTATGTTTCAGAATAATTCCAGAATAAATTTCCACTGAATTTCATTCTCCCAGAATTTATAAAACAGTACACTCGTTTGGTTTTCTAGAGAATAAATTATTAAATTCCAAAAACAAATGAACTTCAAAAACAATCTGGTTTCAACAATAAAAAAAAACTATCCAGCCTTCAAGGTTTCCAGAATACAACTGACAGAATCATCATCGTGTTCTCACGAGATAGATCATGTGGTCTCTTAACACTTGAACAACGCAGTAAGAAAAATGTTATTTGTCACGTAGCAAGAATCCCTATCTACTCTCACTCTGAAATAAATTTAAAAATAAAACATTATTTATTCAGACTAGACGAAATGACCTTGGCAATAGCCAATCGTTTTCGCGTAGCGCTTACACTACCGCGGACCAAGGTGAACTAAAAATATTACTCATGTAACATCTTTTACGTCTTAAATAAACAACATTACTAAAAGAATTTCGAATCCCGTAAAAATAATCATTACAATAAAATGTAATGAAAAAGAATTTTAAAACTAACACAGAACAATTTAACTACATATACGTAACAAATGCATTTCATAAAAAGTCGTTAGCTGGCAGGGGTTAGTTTCGTAAATTAGCACTTGTTCAAGGCTATGGTGTGATCTTTTCATATATTATTGTTAAATAACTAAAGATGATATTTGTGAATTATGTGTTTCTCGCTTGTGATGTTCTTGAAATTGATGTGAGGCATGTACACATCACCTAGTTGCTTTGCAGTAGGTAGTCAGTGAAATAACAATAGTTGGCTAGGAAAGAAAGCTTGTCATCATTGCAGTAGACTCATGAGTTCATTTTTGAATTGCATAAAGCTGTTTAGTATACGAAGTTTCTCAGAATTAACACCAAAGGAAAGTTTTGTTTGCACTGTGAGCATTACATGTTGTCGAAAATGACCTTTGGACATGAAAAATGCAGGTATAATTTGTGGTTGGGAGGCACAAACTTCTTTTGCTCTTAACTTATCAGGTCAAGTTAATAATATTCTTATGCTTTGCTTTAATATAACTATCCAAAAATATGGACCTATATGTTTTATTTTTTATGGTTTTTATATTAGGCAGGTGAATGCCGCAATAACTGTGCATAACTACTGTCCCTTGCACCCTTAGTAACAGAAAACAAGTATAAGTTTCCGCAGTAAAATATTACTTAAATTATGTGTTACAAATGACACCTTACAGAAGTCATAACAAGGTACAACATAAATGCATAAGCGTCCATCCTCAATGAGTCGAATGTTGATAGTTACAACACAATTGTATAACAACATTCTAAAATCCCCGTCTAACCCAGTGTTTAATAGATAATGTGTGAATGTGATCAAATAAATTAGTTTCAACATGCTTAAAGAGTAATGAAAAAGCGTGGTTTCCAACTTTAGATCGGGAACGCTAGTTTACTAGTCTCATACTGCATGCATGTCTAGTGCATGAAAACTAATGAGCAATGTTTCCAGTTATCGTGTACTGACCTTTTTATTGCAAATATCTGAATATTCATATATACATGCTTGATTGTCTTTTTGCTTGTTCATTCTTTGATATGTTAAATGCTCCCCCACCACCACCACCACCGCCCAATTTTGAGAAAATTGCCATCTGCCATGTTTATTATTGCTATTAAATTATATTCAATTTGCTTAAAATTAAAAACTTGGGAAATTTATATCTGTTACGGTTTTGAATTAAGTTTATAAAAATTTATTATTGGCATCATTCATTCCAGTAACATTGATTTCCATTAAAGCAGATGAGAAAACACATAATCATTATAATGAGAAAAGCTGCTGGTTCAAGCCCGTTATATGCCTAATTCCCCAGTGTACGTCATTTCTCTGCTAAAAGCCATTTGCAAGCCTAATTCTCCTGCAGCGTTCATTATTATTAAACAAGATGGTACCTATATTTCCAATATTTTCCAGGTCTGTTGCATATTTAATTTAATTATGAACTTCAAACTTATTCCAAGAGCCATGACTTTTTAAAATAATCTCAAACTTGCTAGTTTTAATATATTTAAAAAGAAATCTGCGCAATCGCAAAGAGTACTTAACTTACATTCATGCACGCGTACATACAAAAAAATAGCGGTTTCTGGTCAGTTTTACGTCGACGTTGACGTGTGACAATTGTTTTCAAGGCAGGGATTAACAGCATCAAATCCGTAAAGAAAATGACTTTATTTCATCAAATATCAAACATACAGGAGGCACGATAGCGACATATGAAAATACAAACCATTCACGTGCTTATAAAAAGTTGAGGGAAATATATAGGCATGAGAGTCTTGGAGTTGTGTGTTTTAGTTTCAACTCCCACTTGAAATATTTTAACAGAACTATATTAATAAAATGAGTTCAATATAATAAAACATGCTTCATAAAAGTTTAAAAATGGTTTAAGTTATTTCCATAATAGCATGAGTGTGTGTGTGTGTGTGTGTGTGTGTGTGTGTGTGTGTGTGTGTGTGTGATTTGGATGTTAACGTAGCTTTAACAATTCTCCAGTCAAATCGCTACGATGTCTACAGTGTTTAGTGCTGTCTAGCACTGGAGCATTATACCGCAGACATGTAGCACGATGTCCCACCCAGTCACATTATTCTGACACCAGGCCGACCAGTCCTAACACTAACCTCTTAATGCTGAGCACCTAGTAAGGCAGCTGTTAGTACCATTTTTATATGTCTTTGATATGACTCGGCTAGGGTTCGAACCCACGACCTCCCGCATCTTAGACGGAAGCTCTAACCACTAGGCCACCGGAGCCATCCCATAATAGCATGAAATACTTGTGTCAAATATCTCCTGGACAATTGTGGTCGCTATGAACGAAAATTCCAACAGCTTTTGAAACTCAGTCCCGATCCTATAATTTTCAATTTGGCCGAGACTCATTGGCCATCTTATTCACCATGGCAACAAAGATCCGAGTCAGAGTGAGTTCAAAATATATTTTGTCATTTTTTTCGGACATTAATCATCTTATTTATTATAGTACAATTTGTATCAACTACTTATAAATCTAGCATCAAATAAGTTTAAAGCTGTAAGAAAGTTCATTTAAAGTTCAAATTAATCGCCTCTTGTGACTAGCCCTAACAAATAACATCCTACCTGGAGAGTAATTCACAATGTATTAAAGTGTCACTTGTCCATATCAGACAAAAATATAAAGAGAAAAGAGCCACAATGTGCGACATAATTTAACATTTTTTGGTTATTGCATTAAAATCAGTTGTCTCGACTAAATAATACTGGAATATTTCCCTTAAAAACCATTTTTTTAAAAAAATGATTAATTTGTTTTGGTTCGATCCAAGAGAACAAGGAAATGGACAAGTTACCTATTGCCAAGACCTAATTTCGGATTTGTGATTTGTAAACTCTGACTATACAAGCTGGTAAACCCATTTGTCGATATTAGATACAGAGAAAAGACTAGAAGAAATATCACTTATAAGATAAAGATCACGTATATTAATATTTTAGATTTGTGCATTTTTACATTTGATTGCTAAAAGAAATCTTAATGTAGTCAAATACCCAGAAAACTTTCACCAAAACCGCAATTCTCCATGACAATGGTAAGGCTCTTGTTATAACACTTAAATTTGGAATCCATTGTAATTTGCACTTGTATGAAAGAATGTTTTTCACTCATATTACTGTCCTCCAATAACGATATGTCCAGTCGGAGTTAATACATTATGAACAGCTTCCTGATGTAAGTAACAATTCGTCTCGTGCATGGACATTCGTGCAATATGAAGGGAGACCTCTCCAAAATCACATCCGCCTTTCTTCCGATTAATCAGTCAACCCGGAAGACGTTCCCATTTGTATATAGCGTGGTAAATTCCGGTGTATACTGTCGATGGACCGCTCGTTTTTTTCTATACGATAAATTACGTTTTGTGAGATGGTTTTGGCAATGTGATCAATCTAAGAGCTATTATTCAAATATAGAATTTCACTCTATATCAGTCAATGGTGATGATTTATCCGACATATCATATTCATTTTTGGCATGTTCATTTTGTTTTTCGTCCATCTTGATGTAGACGCAACTATTTTTGACAGTCTGGCGGTATGATTGGGCAATTAACCTGTTTTAATGCTGGCAACAAGAGAGCCTCAACGACCCGTGATGCCATTTATTATTTTCAAATAGAATTCATTTTGGGAAAATAAAGGAAGAACACAAGTAAGAGAAACACGGCTGAATTTTAATTGTTGCCGGAAAGACACAAAAACTGGAAAATTAACAGTTTCAGTCGAACAAAAATAATGATATAGTGCTATAACTGGACACCCTTATGTAATAGCATATCGAGTTCGTTCAGTGTACATGTAAGTAATGGCCATACGAAAAGGTAACGCAATTTTTAAAATAAATTCGACGGTAAGAACATTACCAGATTAAACCAGACTGCGAGAACAAGGCTGTATTAAAATATATAGGCCATCAAAGTGTGAGAGCACTCATGTTTGATATAAAACAAAATACGCCATGTTTCATTGCGCATTACGATCTAAATTGTACCGCGTAGAGCAGAAAAAGTTTAAAAATTTTGGGGAAAAAATAAGATTTCAAAAAGCAAATAGTGACTAAGTTTATGAATTAGCTGATTTTGAACCAACGACAGGAATGGCAAAATTTGACATAAATCTATAATGTCTAAGGACAATATGTCAGGCGTAACGGTAAGTGATTTTATACCACTTTAAATAGATTACACAGAAAGGTACAGTTGCTTACACAAATATCAACTGATTATGGAAATAATGTTCCTAATATTAATCTAGGTTTTAAAATCTGATATTATAAAAATTTTACAATTTGAAAAGAAAAGGTGCATGAATATAAATGGAACATCTATTAAACGAAACATTGGATTCACAGTTTGGATACTGTTAGACATACTGGAAAAGTTCCAATTATAAGATTATTTACAATCTTTATTGATATATTCAAAATATATAATCAATTATACATGCTTATAGGCAAATAAAACTGTTTATGTCTCTTTTTTTTATGTATATTCTACAAATAATTAAAAAGAACATGTATCTACCTACACCGTGTCCATTGCAGGGCATAGTTTTACGTTCAAAATTACTGAAATACTTCTGCTAACTAGATGCAGTGCTGCATGTGCTTAGTAGCTCATATTCAACGAAGAAACCTGAAGAGAATCTGGTTGTTTTTCACCGTAAAAGATGAACAATTCAATATATGTAGTGTGCTCTAGTCAATTTATCGGGCGTTTGATGAGTACTGTATTCAGTTATTACATTATATGTATTTGCGTAAGTGTGAGAGAGACAGTCCAACAAAGGAGTTACTCTTCTACTTTTAGAATTAGAACATCAAGATGCCCAAAGAGACAAATCTAATAAAGAGGACGCCTCTAATGATTGATTAGAAGTGTTTTAAAAGCCTGTTATATTGTGTTTACTCAACACAGCTACTCACGAGCGATCACCGTTTGATTTAAATCCATCGAGGCAATGCACTGAAATTAATGAAAAGCACTTTACCGAAATAGATGTCTTTTTCTGCAATCAACTCATTAAATGACAGTAATGCATGCTTGACAGAGCCAGGACATGAGCCCAGTAGATTTAAATATTCTGATGAGTTGATAGGCTTCAAAACTGGTATGGTTTCTTACTGATATAAGCTTTACACGTTTTAAGGGGACTGAAAACAAAACAAGCGCGTTTAGGGAATAATATTTTTCTCTTCTTATAATAATAAAACAGCAAATTTTGAACATGAATCAAATTTAGATAGCAATATGTCAGTTAATTAATATGAACCTGCGAATTGTAAATTAAATGAAAACGGAAAAAGTATATACCTCATAGTTCGCCGCAAGGAGTTTTGATAACGTCAACAACCATTTTAAAAGTTTCCTTTGCAAAGATTACTGCCTGGTGTTCACTGATGACATTCATCTTGATTAAATAAGTTTCACACTTTAAAACGGGCTCTCAATACTTTTATGGTTCAGGTTTCCTATATGCGATGGTGTTTGCATATGTCAAGTTATATCATTTCCTCGCCATATTCTGTCTTAAATTCCACGTTGCATGAAACATGTGATGCAAACTCTGGGACTTTGTTATTCTTGTAAATAAAAGATTTTATCGCAAACTTCGCATTTAAGTTGTTTGAAAGGGTATTCTCCATTATGAACCATCACGTGCGACTTTAAAGTACAATCCTGGATAAACATTTTATCACATATTTCACATTTGAATGATTTTTCTCCAGTACGTATTCTGGTGTGCCTCTTTAAATCACCATGTTGCCTCAACGTTTCATCACAAAATTCACATTTGAATGTTTTATCTTCTGTATGCATCGTGATGTGAGCAAACATGGGTTCGTATCGTTGTTTAATATTTACCTACAAATAATATGTATATCGTAGACAGTCCTAACCACAGGGGTTTGAATCGTTGTTTACAAGTAGTAGTTCCTAATTTTCTCGCGAGTTCCATTATATCGCGGTAAATCTCGTTTCAGCAATAAACTAAAACGGTGCGATCCTATCGGTTGTTTATTCCAGCTGAGGTTCAAATTCAAATATAGAAGAGATGTTTCGTTTTGAGAAGAAAAGAAAACGAATGGATAGAAAAATAAACAATGAAAACGGAACCCACCCGTTCACCCTCCACAACCCTACCAATCATAAATACAGCAATTAATTTTCCCTGTTGACAGAAACTGTTCCTCTTCTTGTCAACAAATATCACTGACATATCCGATTCACATGACAGACCATCGCATCAATAGAAAATAAGAACCATACTTCGAATGAAATTTGCAAGCTTGTTTAAAGCAATAAAACTGTCATTTCCATTTTGTTTTGCTATGATATACTATAATAAGATTTAATTATTGTAGCGCAGTAACTATACGTTCATTAAGTGAAAATAAAATTTAGCTTAAAACTCAGGCAAAATGTCGTCACTATTTGTTGCCAATTGACTTTATACACATGAAAGAGTAAACAAGCAAAGTTCTGCTACAATACCTCCCCCACTCCACCCCCACCCGCAATCATATATCATGTCAATGGCTTTTTTTAAAAATTTATTCTGGACAATATCATTTATTTTCACATTTTCTTCGTCCTGTTACAATTCTGAGCCACCGCAAGGACAAGTGATCATTTATCGCGGCATTATGGTAAACTATCTTTGAAAATGGTGACTGTCACCTGGCATTTTGCTGAGAGGAAAATGAACTCAGCACTATGAATATATTTGTTCCATATTGGGAGCAAATATTAAAGAATAAAACAACAATAGAATTATAGTCAGATAGGTGTAATTAATCACTTATAAAATCTTGCACTTGTAGTGACTATAGAAAAATTAACAGTGTCACCAAAATGAATTCATTTCCAGTACCAAGAATAGATAACTGCGTTGACAAAATTGGAAATATAAAATATATCACCAAGTTTTGCCATTTAAAAGGATTCTGTCAAATTCCACTAACTGAAAGAGTATGAGAAATTTCAGCATTTATAACTCCAGATGGACTTTATCTGTATAAAGTAATGTTATTTGGGATGAAACGTTCTCCGTCATCATTGCAACGTTTAATGAACATGATAATATCTGGTATAGATATATAGAATCTATGTTGGGGTTTGGACAGAGACATTATTTGTCTCCCCACGAGGTTTGCCCAATATTTTCCTTTAAAGTACAAAGAACTCTTCACTTGTGTAATATAGTTCACGTCCAAATGTGTACATGCGGCTCATTAATACAAATATGTTAATAAGGGCTGTGGTGTGACCGTTGCATCCGAAGTACACAGTTTATACGCGTGAGCAAAGAAAACTAACAACATGAAACGTCGCATAGTAATGAGATATTATCACATATAATATATGGATGTTATATGAAAATAAATAATTAATATTTATTACAAGAAACTGTTTCATTTTCATCAGTTCCAATTTTGAAAAGTTATATTGTAAATAATGAAACTATACTGGGTACTCAGCTCTACTGTAGTTATACTTAGTACAAGCTGTAACGAAGAGTAACATCTTGCATTAGATTATTCACGGGCAATTAGAGATCTGTGTCACTATCATATATGACTCTCCTTTTCTTTGGAGGAGGTGAAACTGTTTGTGACATACTTGTGTTGCCCTTAATATTGATTGTAAAATTATCCCCGTGTATTAAAGACCCTCCTAATACGGACCCTAGCTGATAACCATGTGCTAAACTTTCAAGTTCACGGATTCTTTGAAAATTTATTTTTCTGTCTTGGAAATATGACAAGTGCTACAATGGAATTTGCTTATGGATTAATGTGTTGACGGATAAATGATTCCTTCTGGCTGGTAAGTGCATTAGTTGTCATTAAATATTGTAGGTATATTTTCGATTTAATTGGGGCACAATGGAGATGCTTAACAAAATTAGAATAAAGCATGTTTGACATAACACATTTCTGGCTGTTACTAAGTTCTGTAGTTGTTAAGATAGTTGAAAGGCTATGAAATGTATAGCTCTATAGTCAATGTGCATGGATCAGTGTTTTCTGTCATAGTTCATTTCACACAGCATTGAGAATTTTATCCTATCTGTA
>JAECUM010014848.1:0-7500 GCA_016617855.1 Megalonaias nervosa | reverse complement strand
CCAAATCCTACTAAATCATATGTTAATCTCAACAATCATCAAAGATGAACTCACGACGAAGTTAGTCTCTTAGATTGTTTGTCTCATTTTTAGAGGCCGAGCTTTCAACAAACCATTGTAAAGTGGGTGACAGATGTTACTTCCGGACCTGTAGCAATGACTCATTACTCGATTTACACTCTCGCCAAAACACATACAGACAAACACACAATAATGCTCATACTCTGTAGAATGGGCAGTTTTCTTTAAATCAATATCTAAAATGCCTAAATCACCAGTGAAATGAGAATAAAAATGCTCTAAAAGTAGCCTTGTGCCACGTTAGTGGGCACTGACCTAGAAGTAATAACTGTGACCTAATTATTTATACGACAGTGTAATGTCAAGGACAGCTAGATGCTTTGCAAATCAACGTTTCAGCAAAATAGACACGTTTATTTTTAAATTTAAAGAAAACTCGAGAAAGAAATTATTTTACTAGAAATTTAAGAAGAGGTTTCAAATATATGAATTGCAAAACACTATTTTTCAAGTATATTTCATTCACTCAGTAACTTTATTGTACTTAATTGATTTTATTGATTTACTGATTTATTGATTTATTGGTTAATTTATTTATTTATAAAGCTGTATGTAGTTATTAAATAGTGTAGATAGATCTAATAGAATAAGGTTTAAATTGGGCCTGCTTGATGATAGTTTCTTATGCATAATGTATTTCTTAACATAGATTTATTTCAAAATATTCTCGTGTACTTATTTTCATTGCACAAATATCAAAATCAATAAAACACAGAACTGAAGCAATCTCTCATGTATGCTTTATTGTGAAGAAAATAAAGGTCAGCGTGGTAATTATAAAGCAGGTGATCTGTAAACTCCAAACATATGCAAAAACGACTATAACTGACCTCAAAGATTTAAACCCTCTCAATCTGCCTTGATGTTTTAAAATTCTTTTAGCTGCTATTTCATATGATAAAATAAAGATATAACCATTCCATGGAATCTGATTCCTTTGTCTTTATGCTTATGACTATGATCCCTGTGTCTGACATTTACAAAGATTTGCACAAAACGTTAACATCGTTAAACATCATGCAACATTTGCTTCAGCTTAAGGAAACACAAGTACTCATGTATCTAAACTGTTAGAATGGCGCGCCAGACCCCCACCAAAAGGTGTATGATCGAATCCTACCATCTGATCAGACAAAGCCGTGACCTTGGCATAACATTGTACTCACCCTGATCCTGCATTAAATAGCATACTTGATTTCCTGTATCGTAAACATCACTCTGCCGTTATTCTGTCCTTCTGAGAGAGGGACCGGAATAAGGTGAAGTTGTTTATATTGGCATCATGCAAAATGGATATCGGAATAAATCTATGCAGCCAACATGTGGTGTGACTGAAGTTTCTTTACGTGTGAGAATTATGGAAACTATACACTACGTAAAGCAGACAGACATTTAAAAATGGCTGATCCCATGTGCTTGTAAAATAAGCCTGAAATAGTGTAAAGTACACTAACTTTGGCATCTTTTTAAATAGGGAAAGTTAATTTTGTCCGATGAGACAATATCAGCATCTGAAAGTGCATTAAATGAATTATAAAATACATACAAGGTAAAAAAACAATATCTGCTATTTTTCCAACTTACTTTTTATATCCAGAAGTGAAAATGACCAAGCGAAGCTAGCAGTCTTTTGAGAAATACACATCTGAAGTAAATCCAAGCTGTATATTCTATAACCCAAATTATACCCATCCCCTTAATAAAGGGAATTAAAAGCTATTTTGGCAATACCATATACGAGGTCTTTTTTAAATGACCAGGATAACCATACAGGAGGACAACATTAGAAACCATTTTCTCTTTAACAAGCAAATCCTATGCAAAATACGAAACTGCAGAGCGGAAAATTAGGACCTATAGTAATACTATAATAGAGTTGAAGATGGGACAGTTCAAAACATTTTAACAAAAGCTTTAACTTTTTTATAGTGATGAAAACATACCTTTTGTTAAAGCCGTCCAGAGAATAATAGAATGGAATAGATAAACTAAAAAGGACTAATGGAGGTGATTCAAATAGAACTTAATGCCACTGTATATTCTACAAGAGCAAATATAGAAATATAGTCGAACATATGTCTGATATGGAAGTATTTCATTTTGTGTACCATTATATACTATTCACAAATGTTTGATTCATAGTATGCTAAGGGAGTGCAAACTCGATAATTAATTTAAAACGTGCTAGTCAAATATAAATAATTCCAATTTTTTCAAAGATGTTTGCATTTTCTTTAGCATGTTATTCTTAATAGTTTTACCCTTCATATATCAGTTTAAATCAGGTTTCTCACTCGTTTGATTATATATCTCTGTTTTCCTCATAGATTTATATTTCTAGGATATTTTGTACATAAATAAGAAAATAACAAGGAACGACGTTTCACACTTTAACGAGACATGCATTGCCTTCTGTTACGTAAACAGAGTTATTATTCGAGATCCCGTTATCAAATATGTTACCGTGATATATTCTTAAGCATGTAATATTCACGAGGGTCACATTATGGTCATTGGCGCAAAATGAGTCAGTGCCAACATGAATTAAGGAGAAGTGACCATACATCCCCCACTCGAGACGCAGCTACCTTAAGAGCATATAAAACTTATTTAGAATGAGAAAAACAGAAGAGTCATAAAGAACAAATCAAACATACTTGAATAAAAGACGAACGGAAGAAAGCTTGATGGCTCTGTGATTAAACAAACTGTCGGTGCTTTTTCTCTACCCACAGAACAAATAATGTAATACATATGCTGCCTAAAGTTAATGATTTATATCAAACCTGTTATACTCAAGTAAAATATTATTAGATTTTGACTGTATATGTGATGGGTATTTTCTTTATGTTGCTTTCAGATTTCGGTTAAAGGCTGCGACATTTTTATAGAAATGAACAGCTGTACGTGTTTTCAGTTTCAATATAGACGCACTAAGTCTCTGTGTCATTCTTGAGTAGTCTCATTCGATCACCGTTTTTGATGTTCACTTTGATGTAGTACAATGTATGCTTCAACCATTTGGATGATTCCAACACAAAAAAAAACACCAATATATTGGCTCCTGTGTTTCGTGCAGATATTACAAAGAAGACTCCAGTGTTTCATACAGACATTACAAACAAGTCGCCATTGTTTCATACATACGTTACAAATAAGTCTCTAGCGTTGCATACAGACCTTGCAAACAAGTCTCCATTGTTTCATACAGATATTACAAGTCTTTAGTGTTTCATACAAACAATGTAAACAAGTCACTAGTGTTTCACGTAGACAATACAAATAAGTCTCATGCGTTTCAAACAGATATTACAAGCTCATCGAAAATGTTAAACAGCATTCAAGTAAGTATATCACCATATAGTCGTGTATATGAAGGTTGAAGTGCAACATCTCATGACATACATGCTTGCAGTAGACATCGGGTATGTGTGAATCATTTAGACATTTAATGAATCGTTCTATGGGTGGTATTACTATTTCATCGACTCTCTCAAAACTGCCAAACTAATACTATGAATGTATGTTCTTTCCCTGATAGTTCGGTTTCATTGCAATATAATGATTTATTGTCACAACAAACTTGTATTTTGAGATTCAGACTGACGGCTATAGAGATTGGCATGTGAATCGAATGCTATCTGAAAACAATGATCGCTCTTTAACAGTTGTGTTGCATACCGTTCTTCCTGAGCCTATTAACCGTGAAATCTTTGCTGAATGAAATATAATTCTCATTGTTATTTGGTCTTATTTGTACCTCTTCATTTCGACCATGTTAAGAATCGTTTATCATATCCAGGCAAGCTGCGAACGAACACGTGGATGAATTCTGGACATTTGACGTTTAAATAGCAAACGTTGTGAGCAGGGCTTTGGCATTAAACTGGGAAATGACCGTGGTCACGGATTTTAACATTTTCATGGGGTTAATTTGTTCACATGGATGAGACAAATGTTCAATACTAAATAGTTTCACATCCTCCTGTGTAAATATCATACATTTTGCAGTTTGGCCTTAATTCGTCGTACACTGCTTTTGCGATCCTATCCGACCTGAATACAATAAGCACCTCTATGAAATATTGGTCTGTAGCATTAAGAATTGGATTGAGGTACAAATAAAACCCTGATGGAATATGTATAGCTGTTTGCATTATCATTGCTCCTTTTGTGAAAGCCTTGTCACTTTGCGAAGAAGGCCAGGATCTGTTTGATGCATATTAATACTGAATTTGTGAGGTGCACATCACGGACATTTCGTGTATGGTACAATCAAATACTTTCAAAATCGCCGTAAGTAGCACATAAAACATTTATCTTAAATTTTACAAAAGAGCCATCTTCAGGAAATATACCTATCAAGTTGTCTACAATGTAATAAAATATGTTGTGCTCTGATAAATTGTCTGGTGCATTGAAAATTCAGGCATTATTTGCAAAATATATTTTTGTAATGCTATTCGCTTTTTTGGGATGGTGCCGAATATTGTTTTAAAATATGTTTGTAACAAGTTTGTGTTTCAATATGATGAATATTTATGTCATTGTTCCTATTATGATTGTCTGCAGCATTAGTGTCAAAGTCACTCTATATCCTTGTTTTGTCTTTGCAGCCCTCTCGATGCACATTTTTTCTTCATATATTTATTATCATTGCACTGATAAACAAGACAAATACAGTGAATGCATAAAGCTGAATTTATATTAATCATGTTCAGTTTCATCTTCATATTGTAAGTGTGGCTGTTATCATTTGGTATTCATCCTAACCAGATTCCACCGTGCGTGGTTGTTCGCCTTAAAGTACATTTCCTTTATAGTCAATTGTTCAGGTTTATGTGATTGTCAGGTGTTCACGTCAAACACATGCATCTTAGTGAGAGGCGTTCAAACTAAGCACATGTTCGTTAGTTATGTGTATCCACTTTAAGCAGCTATCCGCTATGTTGTAGTTTAACACCAGTTTTCACCTCATGATAGGCTATGCATGGCGGCCAGTTTAGCTGGCGCAAGAAGAACCCGAGAAAACCTCTGGAAGAACCACCAACTTACGGGAAGCGAATGGCAAGCTTTCTCACATGAACACATGAGCCGAGCCCAAGATAGCATTGATCGGTAAAGACTAGCGCTTTAGATCATTCGGGCACACGAAATACATCCCAAAACATACCAGTTGTTATCTGAATCTCATAGACTTTAATGCTTGTGATGTTTAATTGTGATCTTTCTGACGTCGCACCAAACTTCGCCTCATCAGGTGCATAAAAGCTTGCAGTGAACGTATTTGATAAGAATACACTAGAATATTTCGAACTTCACACCATCTGCGGTCGCCCTATGAAAACCTTAATGCGTAGACCTGTCTTTCTACAATACTTTCATACCCTTAATATTTCGCTTATGCAGGCATGCAAGATGGTGATCACAGTGTTACCAGATTGATTTATATACCGTTATCGGGTAACCATATCTTATTTACCTGACAAATAACTAAAGAAATAATGCAAATTCGTCGACCTCACTAATTTGAATCTGAAATAGTGAAATAGATCTATTTAATCATAATAATTTTGTACACCTGTGTATGGCAATTACCTAATTGATAAACTCCACAACAGATAAAAATGTAAACTGGCTACTATGCCAATTATGTAGTCTCAACCAGTCTATATTTTCTAATGCACATTAAAAGAAATAGTTACAGATAGGATGCCCAAATTAATGAGGTCCCGCGAATAGAGTGCAGTTTATTTCATATCAAATACGGTTTGTTCTCGTAGGCTGGTTTAAAACGATAGTGTTTTCCAAACCTAGTTTAAGTTAATAGTGTTCTCATTGCACATCCGGTGAAAGAATTGTTGTGAATCAGCATCATCGCACTCTCATATAAAAAGATGGTATAGCAAAACACCCCACCACCATTTTTCTTGAAATCTCCTTTTTTTAAAACATCCTACCATCAATTTCTTTTTTTAAAATTGTCAAGCGCGATCCCAATCTCTAATACATACCGCTGCATCAAAACATATTTGACCTCCAGAGTTCTATAACCTTACGATTCAAATGTATTCTAAACATATACATGAATTCTCATATTAACTTATGCCCTAAACTCCTGCATATTGCATCTTTTAAAATATTTAATCGGTTGAAATATTTTGCATAGAGACTTGTAATGTAAACAGCCCTGCCATTACTTGACATTATTATTTTACTTCATAACGACTTACAAATACCTAAGCGTAATCTTTATTTCGTTACCAAGATGCAGAAGTTCGACTATCCATCGCATCCAAACGCAAAAATGAATTCTAAGAACAATCTGCAGTGTTCTACTTAAGAAGAAGATTAAGGTGTTATATTAAGGTCAAATTTGGCCAATGTAATTTTGAAAACAAACTATTTGAAGTTACTTGGTTCGAACCAATTTTTAACAGAGACAACAGGATCAAAAGTCTTTGAAATATTTTACTGAGTTCCAGGAATTCAGTCCTAAACTCGGTATTTATTGTTATATACTAAATAATGTCGGTTGTGAAAAATTAAAGGTTAGCATTATTTCAGCATTAACATTTCAGTATTAACATTTCAGCATCGACATTTCATTATTAACATTTCAGCACTGGCATTTCAGTATTAACATTTCAGTAATCTATGATGAAATTTAGTAGTAGATTCCGTTTTTTCTTGATTTATATTAGCATTTTGTCCGTTCTTTACGACGTTTATTTTAGTGAGTACAATTCCGAGTACTATAAGCAAACTTGTTTAACAACTAGGTCAAATTTGGCCAATGTAATTTTGAAAACAAACTATTTGAAGTTACTTGGTTCGAACCAATTTTTAACAGAGACAATAGGATCAAAAGTCTTTTTGAAATATTTTACTGAGTTGCTTTTCAGTCGTAAACTCGGTATTTATTGCTATACACTAAATAGTGTCGGGTGTGAAAAATTAAAGGTTAGCATTATTTCAGCATCAACATTTCATTATTAACATTTCAGCACTGGCATTTCAGAATTAACATTTCAGTAGTCTATGATGAGATTTAGTAGTAGATTCCGTTTTTTCTTGATTTATATTAGCATTTTGTCCGTTCTTTACGACGTTTATTTTAGTGAGTACAATTCCGAGTATTATAAGCAAACTTGTTTAACAACTAGGTCTCATTTATCTCGACAAGAACCTGGGACACACCTCTGAAAATATATTGCATGCAAAATCTTGCAGTTGCATAAAATGTATGGCGAGCCTACAAAAAGTTCGTGATAATCAATTCATGTTCCTTATGCACAGAGGATATGAATGGTATTGTGCGTATCATGCATATCTCTTGAAGGATGAACCTCGGTTATTTTGCATACCGTACCAGAATTCCCTGGGAATGGAACCCAGTTTTCTCTAGTGCATCGACTT